>JAJJMA010202689.1:0-11729 GCA_023529015.1 Papaver nudicaule | reverse complement strand
TGCAGCTTTCTTGGTCAAACATGAACTCTTGGCCTTTGATGATTACTGGTGAGATTGTAGGCACGAACCTCTTCCCATGGAGCCAAGGACGTCCCAGAATCATATCATGATCCTTATCCTCTTTGATTACATGAAACTTTGCTTTGATGCGAGCAGAGTCCACCTTCAGATCCAAAGTAACATGACCATATATGTCTTGGAGATTTCCTTTTGAATCTTTCGTCACTGTGGGATAGTAGATGACATCCCGTCGAGAAATCCCAATTGCTTGGAGTGTTTTGATCGGAATTAGATTAAACATAACACCAGCATCAATTTGAACTTTCTTAAAATTCGTACCTTCGAGACGAGCAGAGATAATTGGTATTGGAACACGTTCCCCTGCCATCATCTCTGGTGTAACTTCGCCAGGCTTCGGCTGAACCTTTTCAGGTATAGGTAGTTCTTTGCCGCTAGCAATCCAGCTGAGGGCGGCGAAAATGTTGCTTTGCTGACTTCTAGAAAAATGCAAGAGCTCGCATAAATTCTCCAGTAAATAATTAGCAGTTTGCTTGACGGATTCTCCGGAGATGGTGAAATTGCGAATGTTGGGATGATGCTGACGTTGGGGTTGGTGTTGACGTTGAGGTTGGTGCTGAGGGAGTGGATTTTTATGCACACCCTCAGTCCCCAAGTTCAACTCCCCTGACTCGATCTTTTCGTTGAAGATTTGCTTGAGTCGATGACACTCGCTGGTGGGATGATTGACGAATCTATGAAAATGACAATACTTGGGATCAGTCATTTCTTGTGCCGTAGGCTCTCTCAGTACAGGAGGTAATTTGACAGCACCATCTTGAATCCATGCTTCCAGGAGCTCTATCACTTCATCTATGGTGCAAGGAAAATCAGGGACTTTAGGAAATTCCCTTGGTTGCCGTGGTGCTTTCGTTGGGGGATTATCCGCTAGGACCCGTGTAGGAGCCTGAGATTGGGTTGGGTCGCACGTTTCAGTTGTGGGGCCTCAGGAGTAGGCGCCTTCCTCTTAACACCTTCAGTGACAGCATGAACTGAGGGAAGAGAGCTATATTGATTGTTGACGAGTCGCTTGCTGGCACGCGTCTCACCACGGCTTTCTTCAGCTTTTAGAGGCCTGGACCTTTCTAGTAATGCAGGTGCAGTAGTGGCGGATCGTTTGGCGGACTTATGGAGCTTGGTGAAATTGTTAATATCAAGATTCTCCAATAAGGCGCGATATACTGGTATCATTCCATTGATGCACAACTCCACCAACTGCAGCTCTGTCACGTTTGGATCATTGCAATCCACTGAACGAGTTCTGAACCTCGTCACATAATCGTCTGGATGTTCATTGTTTCACTGATAGAGTCTTCCTAAATCGGAGAGAGTGAGTTGCTCAGATACGAAGAAGTACTTCTTGAGGAGCATTAACCATCTGGCTCCAGCTGAGAATGCTGTTAGGAGCTAGATTATTATACCAAGTGTATGCCTTTCCCGTCAAAGATTTCGAGAATTCCTTGAGACATACAACTTGATTTCTTTCATGTATTCCCAATGATTCCAGGAAGCGAGAGATATGTTCTCGGGCATTCCCAATACCGTTATGCATGGAGAATGAAGGCGTGACATACCCTTCAGGAAGAGATTCACGTTGAACTTCGATTGGATATGGAGGTTGATGACGATGAAACAAATCTGAATTCTCCATGCTCTGAGCCTGCAAAAGATTCTGCAAATCTTCATGAGTGACGAAGTTGTGTTGAAGACCCAGGCTTGATCCACGTGTGGTGTGGATATGAACATCTTGGTCATCTGGGATGACGTGAACTTGAGAAGGTCCCACCCTGTTGACGTCTACAGGGGTTTCCACACGTGTTGGCCCCAGATTTGTTGGAGGCGTCAGCTTCTCTGAAAGAGTCCTCAAGCAAGTCAGCAACTCCATCTGGGTTTTCACCATATTGTTTTGACTCAGGGCTAGATCTTGTTGGGTCTTCATGAGATCCGCAATGCTGGGTGAGTCTTCAGTACTCCTTGTTTCTCCTGTGTGGGGCCCGAAGAGAAAAGCTTCTGTGCGGCTTGAGATAGGAGTGTAAGGAGTAGCAGAGATAGTGGTATTAGTGGTCCCCACCATATGAGATAGGGGGGACGTGATATTGGATAGGATATGCGTGGTGGATCCCACCAGAGGGGATGACACGCTCAAGGGAGAAGGGGATAAAGTTGACCCCCTCAGGGTTGAGGTAGAGGCGAGATTAGGGTTTCTGTTTGGGATAGAGCTTACGACTTGGGTGGTGGGACCAGCAGATGTGATGGCGCCACTAGCTTGGGTGTTTGTGACCCCACTGGCAGATAAACTCGTGGGGATGTTAGGGATATTTGGAGAATTTGTATTCTCTGAACTCTGCCTCCTGGTTTCAACCATATCTTCTTACAACCGAGATAATGACCTCCCACTGTGGTCGCCAAATGTTTTAGGTGTAAAATAATAAAGAGAATCTGAGGGGTAAAGTGTGAAGTGTGATGATGTAATAAGAAGTTGTAATGGTATTCGAGAGGTCAAGATCGAACAAGACTCGCCTAAACCAAGAAATGGCCGTTCGAGTATTGCTTCAGTTACAAGAAGAGGATATAGGGTTGGTTTAGGGAGGGAAGCAGAGAAAGATGAGATCAGGGAATTGCTATGATTTTCTGTGATGTTGATGATATAATTGCTAAATAAGAATGGATATTCAGTTCTCACTGGATATTGAATGCTGAATGAGAAGAGTTAATCAATTATCGATAAGATAGACTTGATTATACTTGCACTGAATTAAACTGTTTGTTCTTGCTGAACTTGTTGTCTCCAAACTGGTCGAGTGACCTATTTATAACAATATATTTCCAACTGATCTCGTAAGAAGTGGAAGAAGTGGAAGAGTGGGAGTGTGGAGTAAGTGGGGAAAGTCTTGCGCCTAATATTAGGGAAGAACAAACCGCCCACTTTCTCATCCCCTCTTTTCAGCAACGTTCACACGACTTAGCTTTCTTTCTCGTTAAGTGATTGAGCCGTTGCAATCACACGTGCCGTAGACCGCCAAACCAAAACCCTAAAGAATATCCCCCCATGTAACTTACTTGATTCTCGTAAGATTTGTTAAAGATTTGTTAAGTCAAAGATGACTAGGTGCAAGTCGTACCAATTACTGGTAAACTCAGGACTTTGCGATAAGATAGAGATTTAAGCGATAAGCTTGAATATCTCTTTGAGATTTGGTCTAAGGATTGAGCCGGGCAATCGCCATTTAAACCAATGAGATGAATCTAAGGGTTGAGCTAGCAACCACCATTTAGATAAGATAAGATAAGTCTAAGGATTGAGCTATGCAATCGCCAATTAGACCGAGAGGATTTCAGCAACTCTCTGTGGCAATAGTCAAGTAAATACGACTTTCGGTTTGCCATAAATATGAGAAATTGGCTTGTGGCATGTAATGCACCAATTCTCTGAGTAATGAAGACATATGAATGTCTAAAATAATATAGGTCATAGCCATGAGCCATGATTAAGAATTATAGCACTGATTTATAGAAGCAAGTCTATAATCAGGAAAAACAGACGAATGATGCTATCACAGCGTAGCCATCATCAAGAATGCATAAGCATTGCCAATACAAGACCTAAAGATAGGCCACAATAATTATAATAAGCCATGTTGCATGGTATAATAGTCTTATTAGTTTGCATGTTATCCATTCTTAAAATCGTCCAGGCCAGCCTATATTAGATAAAATTCCGAATTTTTAGTATGTTGTAGAGAACTCACAGAGGAAAATATTTCGTGAAGGAAGCGCCTCCTAATTCTTCACGGATTGGGCTGTAAAAATCGCGCAATGAAGAAATACGTGAGCTGCCAGATTTCCGAGCTCGATTAGGAAACTAGAGTATTATGGACTAAATAGAATCCATAATCCTCTAGGATTTGGATCAGTGGGACCCATAAATAGAGGGGAGGCTAGAGAAAGATATACTCTAGCTCCAAAGGGGGCAATGATAGCCGTGAGAGAGGAGAAGGCCGTGGCCCTCCATGAGCACAAGCAAGGGAAAACCGTAAGGCCTCCAAGGTTTGGCCACGCCCTGACTTTGGGCCTCCAAGATTTGGCCAAGGCATAGCCATGGAGCTCCAAAATTAGGCCAGAGCAATAGCGTGGGTACCCATAATCAAGCCAAGGAGGTGGTGTGGGCACCCAAGTGCCAAGGCACGCCAAAGACATGGATATCCAAAACTAGGGCAAGCCAGAAGCATGGGTATCCAAAGCTAGGGCAGAGAATAGCCGTGGGCCTCCAAGGAGAAGGGGTGTGAGCACAAGGATAAGGAATTGTCGTGGATAAAGATTAGGAATGGCCAAGGTGTAGCCGTGGGGATAAGCGCAAGGAATAGGCCAAGGCATGGCCGGGGTTAAGCGCAAGGAATAGGCCAAGGTAATGGTCGGGGTTAAGCGCAAGGAATAGGCCAAGGTAATGGCGTGTATATCCAAGTGTTGGTGGCGTGAATTGCCTAGGGTTTGGCTCGAGCATGAGCTAGGCCAATGTGCATGCGTAGGTATTTTTACGTATAGGCTAGGGATATAGACCATGCTACTAGGCTAGGGTCGTGAGATATCAAAGTATGGCTAACGGGAACCAAAATATCTTATCCCTATCATAAAATAAATTCATACCTTATCTCGAGCTATTCCAGGACGCCAGAAATTGATGCGAAATTACTCTTGTGACCTTCTTGCCAAAAACCACCATCAACATTAAGTCCCCTGCGCAGCATGGAACCGTGAGTGTTCCAGGGTGAGCACAAGTTGATGGTACAGCCGCATCCACATAGAAGCCTTATCCACAAGTTCAAGCAGGGCCTAAAGACGAAGCCCGCTTAAGTAATATCCAATCCCAAGTAGGTTGGGACTCTCCCAAGCAAAACCTTGCGTGATATATATATTCATCACGCAGATTTCTTTTTTTTTTACGTGAATATCATCTTCCTCCTTGAGCTTGTTCTTCCCTTTTCCATAAACACAGTATTTTATAGACTAGAAGATCAGGATGACTGACAATGAATCCCATAGTTCTTCTCGTGCTGTTGATGAAGTTACATCCACTACAGCTGTGAGAGAGATCCCTCATGTCAACGATGAATTTGAAGTTCGCCTGGCGAATTTAGTTCGAGTTGCAGTTTCCCAGCACCAAGCTAAAATTCTCCCAAGCAATTTTAATGCTCCAATGGCTATTACCCCATCACGTGTAGCTCGCTTTCGTCTGCAGAGAGGAGACTTTAGTGCTTCCAGTGTCGTTTTTCGTTCTATGCAGAAACAAATTAACTCATGGTCCATGTATCTTCAGAATACACTTGACATCCCAGGTATCAAGGACATCCTTGAGAAGGTCGGAATCTTTCATGCTGTAAAGAGTTCGGATAATTCCTTCGTAATTAGAGATAGATGTGCTTTAGTTGCTTTTCTGACTCGTTGAGTGGTACAAAATCCTTCATACTGGCGTGGGGAGAGCTTGTAATTACCCTGGAAGACGTAGCAGCGTTATTGAGACTCCCAATTTATGGAGAGCTCAGAATTAGCTTGAATGCAGATGAAAGGAACATCCAGGCTCAGTTAATCATCATTGTTGAAACCCTGAACAAGCACGACGATGCATATGCTTCGTGGATGATGCACTGGATAAAATCCAGTAATGGCGGCACCTCAGTGTTGTCCATTGCTGCATTTCTCCTGCTCTGGTTATCAAAGGACGTCTTTGAAGATCTTCATGAATACAAGAAGTTGAAGCCTACGCTTATTCCGTACGCCATAACATTGGCTCAAGGTACTCCTGTTCCTATTGGCTCTTTATTTCTCGGTACTTTGTATACCCATCTTTCCACTTTGTCAGCAAATATGGCATTGTCGAATGGCGCTGCAAAGATTGAGACATTTGTATCAACGAATTTCGTGCAAGCTTGGTTGTATGAGCATTACCCTGGCTATGCTCCAAAATGGTCTTCCAAAGACAAATATTTGTTAGACCAGGCTCGGATTGTTCGCTGGATGAACAAGCCTATCTCAAAGGACTTTCTTGCATTCATGGACGACGAGGCAGCAGTGGTCTTTCGTCCATGGACCTTAATTCCCGCAGGTGTAGCTCAACTTCGCTCATTTGGTGCCGCTCCAAATAACATTCCAACGAAGGTTCTTTCTGTAGAAGGCTTCCTTACTGATGCAGAGCAGCTTTTCATGATAAGTTGTTGCAACGGCCACATCATTGGTATTGGTGAATCAGGAGCATATGTGACTAGAGCATATAATGTGGACAGGGGAGCTCGTCAGATGGGTTTTGATCAGGATGTCCCATTGCAGCGAGGTCCTCCTCAAAAGAATATGCAAGGATATCAGACCAGATTGCTCAGTCCAGTGTCTTTTCTCTCGGGAGAAAGAGTGCCATCCGTCACTGAAGCAGGTAGGCGGTTCTGGGATGACCAGGTACAATTATATAGGGATTTCGTGGCTTCCCCAAAAGAAGTACGGGCAGTTCCCTCCAAGGAAGACTTGGAAACGTTCTCCCTGCTTAAATATATCACTCTTAAGCGTAAAATAGGAGACATGAATGATTCGGTAATTACCTCGAACTCTTGAATGTTTGTATAAGCTTTATTTATGATGATTTTGACGCCTTATCACCATATCTTGTGCAGCAACGTTCATCACCTAGTTCGAAGCTTGCCAGTTCCGCAACACACAAATGTCTTTGTCTTTTGGTAGTCATCTTTCGGGAGAATTATCACTCTTCCAAGGGAAGGACGGCTCCATGATGAACCTCTTGAATGATAAACAAGTCCCCAATCTTAGTACATACAAGATTGGGCAAAGGTAAGACTTCACCCCATTGCTTGCATCTTTACTTTTAGTGTGAAAGTAAAAATTCCCGTCAGATTTTCCTGTTTTGAGTCACGTTACGAGAATGACCGTAGAATCTTCATCCGATGGCGGATTTCGATGATTGACCCCAATTTAGAAAAGGGACTTCAGTAGCTTTCACCTCGAAAAAGAAAATCTGAATTATACGCATTTTTGCTCGTTATTTTATGTGTCGCAAAGTGACGCCACGTCCAGGAATGTCGCAGTCTGTACGCTGTTCAGTAGAAAAATCATTCCGGACAGTAGGTTGCTCCAAAAATTAAGCCCTTTTAGCACGTGATAGAAAACATCCATACGAACAACTCCCGTGAAGGAAGTTTCTTCATATCTCTTACTGATTTGTACAGATTTTGAGTTTTTCACCGTTCTTCGTAAGAATTCAGACGTCAGAAAATTACTTCTTCAAGATAACGTCGTGAATCCTTTGATATATCTTCTTTGGATGATTTTTTCTTCTTTATTTGATGTAGGATGGACCTGCTACAGGAGTCGAGAAGTTTTCATTTGTTCCTTTAGGGCGGAACCCAGTGCTTGAAGAATCGTTTCCGAATACGCCACCTAAATCCACTGACATGATTGAGAAGAATAAAAGTGGAGATTCCGCATCGCCTAAATCCTCTGTGACACAGGTTATCTTTTGTCATCTCCTTCGATTTGAAATAAAATATTTAGCATTTTATTCTTATCTTGTTTGCTCTTGCAGCCTTCTGGAGATAAAGAAGCAACGAATGATAGCTACTTCACTGGTGAAGGGTTAAGTGCAGGTCACAACCTTAACAAGGACTTTGACAACGTTGCTGACGAAAATCCTCCCAATACCGAGGTAAATTTGATTATCTTCTTATGTTAAGCTTTTATCGTAGCTTGAAACATATTATTAAACTTCTGCTTGCTTTGAACTTTTCTTTCAGCTCGTTGTCAGAGAAACACAAGTCTCTGAGGATATTGACATTACCGGTGTGGATGCTCCTACCAAGTGGGCTCTTCTCGAGTTTCCTCATGCTGGTTCGGCGTATAATCCTCCCCATGAAACAATTCTCCCTGGTCATATACTAGTGGAAGGATTTAATGTCCCTGAGGAACACGTCCCACTGTATAAAAAGATATGGGATCTTTATGGTCACCTCATTACTGCTGGAAGGCGTGACCACTTGCATACACTTACAGGCGTTGCGGCTGATCTCATGAGTTTGATCTCGAAGATGTATGCCACCCCTCTAACGGACATGACAGATGAGGCGTTAGATGAAGCAGAAGAGCTGATTACTTTATTCAAAAACTTCAAACCCAATTTATTGTGGCTTCAAGCGAGAATCCAGTTTATCCGAACAAGGCGTGCTGCTGTCGGCAAATTTACCCAGGATTTGGTGAAGCAAGAAGAGAGGAATCATGCTGCCATGACTGAGGAACTCCGTAAGTTAACTGAAAAGGCGGAGAAGAAAGTTGCTGATATAGCTTTAATAAAGAAAGCAGTTGATGAAGGAGCGAAATCTTCATTAGATGGTTGTTTCTGAAAGGTTTCAGGAGCAAAAGAACTTTATTTTGCTTTTATTTGGTTTTATGAACAAGGGTTTGTAGGAATTGATTATTTTGAACTCATAGGTTTTGAATTTGAATTCTTTTTGAATTGACTTGTTAAAAGGCAAGAGATTGCTTGCACTTTTATTTTGGAGGAATTGAAATTACAGGAAATAAATAAACTCTAGTGAATCTTCATATCTTCTTGAGCCATTTGCCATTGACCACCATGTTTGAGAGCCTCTCATGTATTGCACTTATCATGTATCGTGCATCAGGCATGACTCGAGATATAACATAAGGTCCCTCCCAGTTTGCTGTGGACCCCGGAATAGAAGTTACTTTTCGATTAGTGCGTCGCATAACCTTATCTCCTTCTTGAAAAACAGCCTTAGAACCCATGACATCTCAGGTGTCTTTCGCCTATAAGACCGTTGCTTTGTCCGGATCCACTTATTGGAAGTGGCCTTGATTACCTCCTGAGGTGCCTCAGAAGGTTTGATAGACTTGATACAATCAAGTCCCCATGTCGGAGAATCATCCAATCCTTGTGTAGGGACACGTTGGATAGGATTTCCATAAACTAAATAATTCTGAATAAAGTATTTCAAATCACTTTCACATACCTCTTTGAATATCACCAGAGTTTCAGACCCTACGCGGTACTCTAGTTTTCCCACGCTGCAGCTTTCTTGGTCAAACATGAACTCTTGGCCTTTGATGATTACTGGTGAGATTGTAGGCACGAACCTCTTCCCATGGAGCCAAGGACGTCCCAGAATCATATCATGATCCTTATCCTCTTTGATTACATGAAACTTTGCTTTGATGCGAGCAGAGTCCACCTTCAGATCCAAAGTAACATGACCATATATGTCTTGGAGATTTCCTTTTGAATCTTTCGTCACTGTGGGATAGTAGATGACATCCCGTCGAGAAATCCCAATTGCTTGGAGTGTTTTGATCGGAATTAGATTAAACATAACACCAGCATCAATTTGAACTTTCTTAAAATTCGTACCTTCGAGACGAGCAGAGATAATTGGTATTGGAACACGTTCCCCTGCCATCATCTCTGGTGTAACTTCGCCAGGCTTCGGCTGAACCTTTTCAGGTATAGGTAGTTCTTTGCCGCTAGCAATCCAGCTGAGGGCGGCGAAAATGTTGCTTTGCTGACTTCTAGAAAAATGCAAGAGCTCGCATAAATTCTCCAGTAAATAATTAGCAGTTTGCTTGACGGATTCTCCGGAGATGGTGAAATTGCGAATGTTGGGATGATGCTGACGTTGGGGTTGGTGTTGACGTTGAGGTTTGTGCTGAGGGAGTGGATTTTTATGCACACCCTCAGTCCCCAAGTTCAACTCCCCTGACTCGATCTTTTCGTTGAAGATTTGCTTGAGTCGATGACACTCGCTGGTGGGATGATTGACGAATCTATGAAAATGACAATACTTGGGATCAGTCATTTCTTGTGCCGTAGGCTCTCTCCGTACAGGAGGTAATTTGACAGCACCATCTTGAATCCATGCTTCCAGGAGCTCTATCACTTCATCTATGGTGCAAGGAAAATCAGGGACTTTAGGAAATTCCCTTGGTTGCCGTGGTGCTTTCGTTGGGGGATTATCCGCTAGGACCCGTGTAGGAGCCTGAGATTGGGTTGGGTCGCACGTTTCAGTTGTGGGGCCTCAGGAGTAGGCGCCTTCCTCTTAACACCTTCAGTGACAGCATGAACTGAGGGAAGAGAGCTATATTGATTGTTGACGAGTCGCTTGCTGGCACGCGTCTCACCACGGCTTTCTTCAGCTTTTAGAGGCCTGGACCTTTCTAGTAATGCAGGTGCAGTAGTGGCGGATCGTTTGGCGGACTTATGGAGCTTGGTGAAATTGTTAATATCAAGATTCTCCAATAAGGCGCGATATACTGGTATCATTCCATTGATGCACAACTCCACCAACTGCAGCTCTGTCACGTTTGGATCATTGCAATCCACTGAACGAGTTCTGAACCTCGTCACATAATCGTCTGGATGTTCATTGTTTCACTGATAGAGTCTTCCTAAATCGGAGAGAGTGAGTTGCTCAGATACGAAGAAGTACTTCTTGAGGAGCATTAACCATCTGGCTCCAGCTGAGAATGCTGTTAGGAGCTAGATTATTATACCAAGTGTATGCCTTTCCCGTCAAAGATTTCGAGAATTCCTTGAGACATACAACTTGATTTCTTTCATGTATTCCCAATGATTCCAGGAAGCGAGAGATATGTTCTCGGGCATTCCCAATACCGTTATGCATGGAGAATGAAGGCGTGACATACCCTTCAGGAAGAGATTCACGTTGAACTTCGATTGGATATGGAGGTTGATGACGATGAAACAAATCTGAATTCTCCATGCTCTGAGCCTGCAAAAGATTCTGCAAATCTTCATGAGTGACGAAGTTGTGTTGAAGACCCAGGCTTGGTCCACGTGTGGTGTGGATATGAACGTCTTGGTCATCTGGGATGACGTGAACTTGAGAAGGTCCCACCCTGTTGACGTCTACAGGGGTTTCCACACGTGTTGGCCCCAGATTTGTTGGAGGCGTCAGCTTCTCTGAAAGAGTCCTCAAGCAAGTCAGCAACTCCATCTGGGTTTTCACCATATTGTTTTGACTCAGGGCTAGATCTTGTTGGGTCTTCATGAGATCCGCAATGCTGGGTGAGTCTTCAGTACTCCTTGTTTCTCCTGTGCGGGGCCCGAAGAGAAAAGCTTCTGTGCGGCTTGAGATAGGAGTGTAAGGAGTAGCAGAGATAGTGGTATTAGTGGTCCCCACCATATGAGATAGGGGGGACGTGATATTGGATAGGATAGGCGTGGTGGATCCCACCAGAGGGGATGACACGCCCAAGGGAGAAGGGGATAAAGTTGACCCCCTCAGGGTTGAGGTAGAGGCGAGATTAGGGTTTCTGTTTGGGATAGAGCTCACGACTTGGGTGGTGGGACCAGCAGATGTGATGGCGCCACTAGCTTGGGTGTTTGTGACCCCACTGGCAGATAAACTCGTGGGGATGTTAGGGATATTTGGAGAATTTGTATTCTCTGAACTCTGCCTCCTGGTTTCAACCATATCTTCTTACAACCGAGATAATGACCTCCCACTGTGGTCGCCAAATGTTTTAGGTGTAAAATAATAAAGAGAATCTGAGGGGTAAAGTGTGAAGTGTGATGATGTAATAAGAAGTTGTAATGGTATTCGAGAGGTCAAGATCGAACAAGACTCGCCTAAACCAAGAAATGG
>JAJJMA010202678.1:0-13525 GCA_023529015.1 Papaver nudicaule | reverse complement strand
GCAGTTTCCTCGATAAAAAACGTTTGGTGTCTTGTGTGCTTTTCCCTTTCCGCATTATAACTCTGATTTATAATTAAAGCACCAAGTAGTACGTTATTACCTAACTGTTGAGATTACTCCAGTTAGAGGTTTGGATATTGATTTTTGAGATCGTCCAAACTCTTTACCATAAGACTCACGAGCCAAAACGAAAAGTTGGTAGTATTTCGGTACCCCTTCTTTTTCAATACAAATTTGGATCAAAGTGAAAATTTTGAGATAAAGATTTAGGTAAGTAAACAGATTATGGTCGAGCGACGTATTTTAAGCCGGGAGAAGAAATTAATTTTTGTTACTCCACTTGGGATAATCAAAAATTTAGTTAATATTTTGATTCATTCTTAACAAACTGAGTTGTGTGCTTGATTTAAAAATATCTTTATATATTTGTAAGTATGTAAAACTATTAACTTACAAATGCATGTCTGAAAAACGATAGCTACAAATCGAAGAGGAAACAAAAAAAAAGAAGAAAACATGGCAGACTGATTTCCATGGGTGAATGAAGTTGAGTAATAGAAATTTAATCTGGTTTCTCTTTCATTTTCATGAGATTTGTGAAGATACGAAATTGATGTTAGTATTTGTTAAAGGCTACAACGGAGTCAACTCTAGTCAACTCGGAGCGGCGATTTTGTGAGCGAAAAGTCAAGACATTAAATTTTTCTAAATCTGTATAGTTCTATTCAATTCAGAGAGTTTTAATCATTGAAAACATTTGCAATACTTATTTCAAATGATTGGTGTTTTCTTCAGACATCAAATGGTGTAATTTGAGCAGATCGAGATAGATATTAATCGGGTTTTTCCGGTTTTATTTTAGGGTTTTTATTTTTTCAAAATGGATTCAGAAAATGAAAAATTTCCTAAAATTGTTATTCCTAATTCCAAAATAGATGAATCTATTGATGAATGGTCTTTTAGTTTAATTGGGAGATTAGATTTTGTGAAAACGAAGTTTGATGTTGCGGAATCTGAATTAAAATCTCATTGGAAATTATCAGGTGAAGTTCAGTTTATTCCATTAGGAAAAGGATTCTTTATTATTCAATTATCAAATGAAGAAGATAAGAAACATGTTTCGAGTGGATATTGGATAGTGGATTTTGAAATTAAGGGCATGGGAAGCTAAATTCAATGTTTCAAATCAGAAATCAACTTCAGCTTTTGTTTGGGTACATTTTCCAGGTTTGGCTATTGAATATTGGAAAGAAGATATACTGATGATGATTGCTCAAGCTTTGGGTAGACCAGTGAAGGTAGATGATACAACTTTGAAGAAGAAGATTGGCTTCTATGCTAGTATTCTGGTGGAAGTGGATATGTCAAAGGATATACCATCAAAAGTATTGATTACTAGTAAGTGATTTTCTTCAAGAAGTGGTGATTCCTAAGCAACCAGGTTTTTGTTCAAAATGTCAAGTTATTGGTCATGTTGAGGATAATTGCAGGGGTAAAGGAAATGGTCAGAGAAGTACTTATCAAGCTCCTAAACAACTTGTTTACAGACCAAAGAAGAAGGTAGAGGAAGTTCCATTTGACTTATTTCTTGACCCAAATGGGAAATAGATTGAGGAGCATATAGTGACATCAATATTGACAAATGAGGAGAGTGAAAAGAAGTTGGATGAAGATTTGATTGAGCATTCTTCAGCTAGATTTCAGGAGTTACAGGGTATAGATGAAGAAACCTTTAATTCTCATGTGGCATTTCCAACTTTGGATGTGGAAAGAACATTAAAAGCAGTATCAGGTTCTCCATCATCTTTGAATACAGTTAATATTTCTCCAGCTTGTGGATCTTCCTCAGGTTCAGAAAAGAAAAATAAAATGCAAGAAGCCCAAGAGAAGGTTGTGAGAATAATTCAGACAAGAACTCAAATTGCAGCTGCTAAAAATGGTGCTAAAAAAGGGCCAGTGAAGAAGGGGCCTGATCCTCCTTCAAAAAAAAAACTAAATGAGAGTAGTATATTGGAATGTCAGAGGCTTAAAAAGATCCAAAGCCTCTGACAAACTCAGGAGTTGTTAATAACTTTGCTCCTTCTTTAGTTATTATTGCAGAGCCTAAAGTCAAGTTTTTTGTGGATTTTTGTAAGAAATTAAGGTTAACTAATATGCATTATAAAGTGATCCATAATTCAGGTGAAGAAAAAAAAAGGTAATATATGGATTTTGTGGAATGCTTCTTTGAGTTCTCCTAATTAAAGTGATTTCCAACAAAACAAGCTATTACTGTTGAGATGGGGGTATTCTTATCACTGGTGTTCATGCAGCTAATCTCACAGTGGATAGTAGAGAATTATGGGATGAAATGATAGAAATTAGCATACTGAAAAAACCTTGGATGAGTATAGGTGATTTTAACACTGTGCTGAAGATGGAGGAAAAAAAAAAGGAGGATTGAAGCCACTAAAAATTTCCATGTTAGAATTTAGAGATTGTTTGAATGAATGTGAGTTACTGCAGGCTCCTAAAACTGGTCAGAATTCACTTGGTGCAATAATAGATGTGGAAAAAAAAAGAATTGTATGTGATCTAGATAAGGCTTTCATAAATGAGAAATGGTAAGAGTTATTTCCTAGTTGGGGTTATAAGGTTGGTGTTAAAGGTATTTCTGATCATGGAACACTATATGGGAGTAATGCTAATGTTCCAAAACCTTCTAATATCCCTTTCAGAGCTCTCAAAGTGTGGACTGATCACTCTGGTTTTTTGGATGTAATCAAGAATGCTTGGGATATTGAGGTCAGAGGTAATGAGGGGTTTATTTTTATGTTCAAAATGAAGAATCTGAAGGAAATAATTAAGAAATGGAATTGGGAGATTTTTGGGGATGTTAATCAGAAGATGAAGCAAGCTGAAGAAGAAGTCATCAATGTTACCTTCCTTTCTGATAACAATCCTGAAGATAATCTTCTTCTTATTCAGTTAAATATGGCAAAATGTAAACATAATGAAATTGTTGAACAACATAGGAAAATCGTACAAGATAAATCAAGAGTGAAATGGTTAAAGGAGGGTGCTTCCAACTCAAGATTTATTCATACTTCTCTTAGAGTGAGACAAACTCAAAATTTGATTATTGAGCTGGAAAATGGTGATGGTGACATTATAACAGATCAAACTGCTATATCTCAAGTTCTGGTCTCTCACTTTGAAGAAAAGTTTAGATATAAGGAAGTTCAATTTGATGAAGAAATTTTCTCTGTTATTCCTGAATTAGTTCATGAGGAGGAGAATGTTGAGTTAACAAAGATTCCAACTGGGGATGAAATTAAAAAAACAGTGTTTGATATGGATCAAGACAGTGCACCAGGACCAAATGGATTTGCTGGTTGGTTTTACAGATTTGCTTGGTAGATCATAAATCAAGTTTTTGTCAATGCAATTCAGTTTTGGTGGAGTAAAGGATTTATTCCTAAAGGTTTGAATGCCAACTTCTTAAAACTCTTACCCAAAGTGAAAAATGCAAAGAAAACAAATCAGTTTAGACCTATAGGACTTATGAACTTCAGCTTCAAGGTGATTACTAAGATAATAACCAGCAGATTAAGTGAACTAGTTCAACATATCATCACTCCACAGCAAGGGGCTTTCATTAAGGGCAGAAACATTCATCAGCAGATTGTGTTGGCTTCTGAGCTTGTTAATGAATTGGAGGTTAAGAGAAGAGGAGGTAATGTAGGTCTTAAGCTTAATATATCTCAAGCTTATGATTCTTTGAGTTGGGAATTCTTATTTCAAGTCATGAGGAAGTTGGGTTTTTCTGAGGAGTTTATTCATTGGATTCATGTTATTTTGAAATCAGCAAGAATTTCTGTTTTGATTAATGGTGGTCCTGCAGGATACTTTGAAGTAGGTAGAGGCCTAAGACAGGGAGATCCACTGTCTCCCATTCTTTTTGTTATGGCAGAAGATTGCTTCAGTAGGCTTTTAACTATAATGGTGAATGAGAGGAAGTTAATTGCCATGGTTAATAGGGGGGGAGTTCAGCCCACTCATGTGTTGTTTGCAGATGATATATTCCTCTTATGCAATGGAGATAAGAGAAATATTAAAAAGTTATTGCATGTCTTACAGATATATCAACAAGCTTCAGGTCAAGTGATCAATGTGGAGAAAAGTAAAATATTTGTTGGAGGAACCTGTGAGATCAGGAAAAATCAAATAGTTGAAATGTGGGGTATGTCTCTTTCTCATTTCCCAGACAAGTATCTTGGTGTTTATCTGGTCCCTGGTAGTATAAGAACTAACCATGTGTGGAGCGTTGTTGAGATGATGCAAGATAAGCTTGCAGGGTGGAAAGGGAAAATTCTTTCCTTTCAAGAGAGAGTTATTTTGGTGAAACATGTTCTGTGTAGCATACCAGTGTATAATATGTCAGTGTATAAGTGGCCTATAAAAATTTTGAAGACTTGTGAAAGAATAATCAGGAACTTTCTTTGGTCTGGTGATCCTTCTAAAAGGAAAATAGTTACACTTAACTGGGATAAAGTTTGTGCTCCAATTGAAGAAGGTGGGCTGGGAATAAGTCATTAATAAAGCATTACTTATGAAGTTATTGTGGAAAATACAAAATGATCAAGATGATTGGGTTGTTTTCTTTAGATCAAAATATCAGGATAGTAAAGGTCAGTGGATAAAATATTATAAGAAATCTTCTATTTGGCCTGGTATTCAATGGGTTATGGAGGAATTGAATGAGGGTACTAGATGGCTGGTTGGTGATGGAGGTAAAATTTCTCTGTGGGATGATGTATGGATCAGAGATAAAGCTCTTATTGATTTGTTTCCTGAATAATGATTATATTCTTCAGCATAGAACTATGAAAGTGTCTGATATTCTGCTGGGGAATGAATGGGTAATCCTGAAGAAATGCTGGAGTTAATAGAAGTAAATGAATTTCCAGTAGTGAATGGGTGTGGAGATAGGAGAATTTGGGCTCATAATACTACTGGTGTTTTCAGTGTGGCTTCAGCTGCAGAGAATATTATAATGAAATTTCCAAAACTTAGCTGGACCAAAAAGGTGTGGAACAATAGTCTTCATCCTGGAATTGCTATCATAATATGGAAAATAGCTCATGGAGTTTGTGCTACTGATGAGAACTTGAAGAAAAGAAAATTTCAGCTTCTTTCTAGATGCATTTTCTGTAAGCAGAATGAAGAAGACATGCAACATCATTTTTGGGATTGTGATTCCAGCAGAAATATTTAGCTCTGGTTGAGTGGAAAATTTGGTTTTACTAACCCAAAATCTTTTGCAGAGTTACTTAGTTTGGCAAAATCTAAGAGTCCAGCAGTGAGAGAGATATGGACTATTGCTTCTTTTATCACTCTGAGAGAAATATGGTTTACAAGAAACAAGATGTTGTTTGAAAATGGGTACTTCAATTACAAGATGATTTAAGACAGAATCATTAATCTTACTACTGAGTGTGATGTCAGGATGAAGAAGAACATGTGGAATACCTCTTATGATCTTCAAATTCTGAGAAGCTTCAAACTCAAGTGTAGGAAGATAAAGCAGGCTAAGGTAATTGAGATTAGATTTCAACTTCCTAGTGATGATCAAATTCTTCTGTGTTGTGATGGTGCTTCAAGGGGTAATCCAGGCTCTGCTGGTTTTGGGTTTGTTGGAAGAGATAGCATTGGTAGAGTCCCAATTGCAGTAGCAGGTGGAATTGGGAATGCAACTAATTTTGTGGCTGAGGTTCTTGCAGTCATTCATGCTGGTGAATGGGCAGTGATAAACAAGCATAGGAATGTTATCTTCAGATCTGATTCTAAAGCAGTCATTGCAGCTTTTGTTTATGGTAAAGTGCCTTGGTTTGTGCTTACTAGATGGACCAGATTATGCCAAGAGTTTGAAAGTTGGAGATTCATTCATAGTTTCAGGGAGATAAATTTCTCAGCTGATAAGATGGCTAAGATGGGTGCTGGTTTGGGTAGGGGGATCATCTGTAGCTTTAACTCCAGACCCATTTTTATGTCTACTGTAGAATCTCCTCACATTGTATACTTTAGATTTTGCTAGTGTGTTTTAATTTCTGTTGCCTGAACTTGTTTTGTAACTATTTTTGGTGTTAATGAAAATCATTATTACTGAGTAAAAAAAAGTAAAACAATTAACTAGATTATGTTGTCAACTCCTCTTCATGAACCTACAGTGCAATCTTCTTCAGTAAATGAGAGGGCCATATCGATAACATCATATAAAATTCTTTTATTAGTTTGTTGCATAGCTCCGAAAACGAAATCATACGTATTATCACCATCAATTCCAAGAATACCAAAACAAATTTTGTTGTTTCCTTCTATGGTGAATATACTCGAAGCTTTTTCAATAAGAAAATCCGCCTGCTGAAAATGAAACGTTAACGACGGAAACTCGTTAAAATTGGCTGGTATAACAAAACAAAGTTCACTTGAAGTACTTTCATCCACAGGCTCAGGATGAATACCCTTTGATTGAAAATGTTCCACTACCAACCGTTTAACTCTTTCAAAATGAGGCCTATATAAAACGCTAAACGGAGCCCCTGAATCTATAATAGACCCTCCATTTCCATCCTTCCTAATCTTGAAATCTCGACTTTGAAACCCTATTTTTCGTCCACCTACACTAATATCCCTTAAAATCAAATGGTATTGTGTCCCATAGTTTGGGTGTGGGTTTCGAATTATTGAAGTTGTATGTACTGCTTTGTGAAGTCCTTCTCCAATTCTTGTATCTGAACCAAACCTCAAATATGTTCCTGAACTTTCAGTGTCAATACTATCAAACGACTCTAAACAGTATTCAAATTTACCTTTAGAAGCAGCACCTAATTGATTTACCAAAGACATACCATTTCCTTGTCCTAAACCGAGTATTCCTGTTACAAGAGCTTTTCCAGGAGCAGGTCTCGGTTCAGGTGGCAGATGAGCATCACCAATATCAGGAACATTAAATAAATATCCGAAATTCCTTTGCTCAAAACCACAACCCATGATTAATTTATGATCAACACTTTCATGTGCACCGGTATCCGATATTATAGTGAATGTTTCGAAAACAAGATCACCAAATGTTACACTTCTAGACTCATATCTTGCTCTGTACGCACAATAACCTTCTTCATCACAATATCCTCCCAAAAACAATTCCGAACAATCCGAATGATCATCACAAGAAATACTGCCATATGTACTCGAATCTTGACATGGATATAAAGGTGCATCTTGATAAAAATAAGAAATGGCACCTTGACATTGAGTCCATGTAAGATCACTACCAGTATCGATAACTAAATAGTAATTGTTGAAAGTTTGTGTTTGATTACTGAAATTACCTATACCCACCTGACCAAGGTAAAAATGTATTTTCTCTTCGTATTTTATAGGTACATGCCCAATATCTAGACTTACAGAGCTTTCATTATAAGCAGTTTTTGATCCAAAGTGACGCGCTCGAGCTTTAGATTGTTTGACCAGCCCTCGCAATATTTCGACTCTTGCTAAATTATCCCCTCGATATAGAGGTGATTCTTTAGAATCGCTACGAATCATCTTCATACTAAACCCTCTTGCAGCAACTGAAATGGGAGAGTTCAGTAGAACTGAAACATAAATAACTGATGCTACAAAAATCATCTGAAGAAGCGTGGTTGCATCATTCCGACTCATTTTTTAATGAGAAAAGGCACAACTATGTGAAATTCTGAAGAATTTTTAGTTGGGAAAATGATAGAGAATTTTTAAAGTTTGTCAAAACCATAAATGTAATTAAATAAAATTTATGCATATCTTTCTTTAATAAGTAATACAAATATTTTTATTTATGTAAAAATCTTCATTTATATTTTGATTTATGCGGATTCTCTGTGCCAAAAAAAATCGATGTATCAAATGTACCAACCATTTATAAGATGACACATGTTATTTTCTTATTTTGGCTCGTTTCCACGCATGTTTCGAATCAATCCCCATATTTAAATTAAGAAGAAACAAAATAAATTTAGAAGAAAGTTTAAATCTAAAAGAAGCAGCAAAATAAAAGTAATTGATTACAGTATAAGTAAATAAATTGTAAAAATCACTATGATTTAATATCACTACACATGTCATTGTGTTATTGGTGGGTACACATGGCACATTCAATTTTTGGCACAGATGATCTAGACCCTATTAGAACTCAATAACTGTAATATAAATGGAAATCCTTCATATTGGTGTGTCCCTTCCACATAATTAGTTTAACGATTCTTACAAATATAGAGTCACGTGGCGCTCAAACTTGGAAGGATATCTTTATTTGAAAACACTTCACAAGATAAGAAGAGTCCAATTTTGTGCACACCCCTTTAACTAGTGTGCACGTACAAAACGACCCTATTGGTCGGTTTAAAACAAACAGTTAGCTATTTAATTTTTTTTATTTTCTTAAGTATATTTTCATCTTATTTCTATGAACAGTAATAAATAATAAAAATGAAAATTGTTTCCAAAAAAGAATACATCAATTGGGTAGTTCTATATAAAGAATAATTCATTTGTATTCCATCATAAAATCACTAACATAATTAATAAAATCAAAATCATCATGGACAGATTTAAGTATGGATTAAGGATTACTAATACTCTTCGTCCGCTTGAATAAATCATGAATAGGATGGTACACAAAGTAATAGATATTTCATTGAAGGCTAGGTGAATTTAAATCTTAGAAAAAAAAACTCTTGTTGTGGGTTTTGTAGGAGTTGGAAAGACTAGATTAATCCTTAATCAACATTTGTATTTCGTCATTTTCAAAACAAAAAAAAAAACAAACTAGATTACAATAAGTAGCTAGCCTACAATAACGACGATAAGTCTGTGTATACAACGATGAGTCTGATACCGCACTAGTGGAAGCAAATATCATACTTTATATTTTGATGCCTTTCTTTGATATATGCTTT
The DNA here is from genome assembly GCA_023529015.1 of Papaver nudicaule. NCBI lineage: Eukaryota > Viridiplantae > Streptophyta > Magnoliopsida > Ranunculales > Papaveraceae > Papaver > Papaver nudicaule. Next base: position 4,544 of record JAJJMA010202678.1, on the reverse strand, counting down.
ATATTTTGATGCCTAAAATTCATGTAATGGATGATGTTACGACTTCGTTAGGAGTGTTGATGCCGAGTAATGGGAGAAACTTAAGTTCTGTTGCAGATTGATGATGTTCATCAAGGGAATAAATTCTTAATTCTTAGTAAAATCTATATTTTTGGTAACGATTAGATATGCTATATCTTCATATTCCTTAATTACCTTTCTTAAGATTAGAATTTAAATAAAAATAATAGATAACTGTTTGTTTTAAACCGGCCAATAGGGTCATTTTGTTATGTGCACACTCGTTAAAGGAGTGCGCACAAAATTATAATATAATGCTTTATATTTTGATGCCTTTCTTTGATATATGCTTTATATTTTGATGCCTAAAATTCATTTATTGGATGATGCTACCACTTAGTTAGGAGTGCTGATGTCGAGTACTGGGAGAAACTTAAGTTCTGCTGCAGATTGATGATGTTCATCAAGGGAATAAATTCTAAATTCTTAGTAAAATCTATATTTTAGGTAACAATTAGATATGCTATATCTTCATTATTCCTTAATTACCTTTATTTAAGATTAGAATTTAAATAAAAATAATAGATAATTGTTTGTTTTAAACCGACCAATAGGGTCGTTTTGTTACGTGCACACTCGTTAAAGGAGTGCGCACAAAATTGGACTCAGATAAGAACAGGTAAATAATCTTTTCAACATTCTCAAGTGCTTCAAAGTGGTTTTGTGTAAATAAATAAACACTTCAAAAACAAGAATAATAAATGTGGATTTTTTCCCTGATTTAGAAAGATGGATTGTCGATGTTCAGTGTAGTACGGATAAATTGCGGATTTCATATCCTGGACTACCATTAGGGCTAAGAGTAACTCAATTTTTTTATGAGATCTTATTGTGTAAAGATTTCAGAATAAATTTTCAACATGGTAAAGGATATCACTGTCTAAGGGTGGAACACTAACTTTACTAAAAACAATTAATGTTACGTGAATTTCAAGAGTACTTCTAATCACTTTTTGCCGCGCCTAAGAGTGTTATTAAAAAAAACTAGAGAAGAACATGAAAAGATTTATATTGGGGCAAAAAGGATGGTGAAAAACGCTTACATTTGGTAGGCTGGGGCTTATTGCTAAACTATTAGATCAAGGAGGTATCACTACGCCACAGGGGCCTGTTTGTAACGGATATAGACGTTGCGCCGAATTAAAGCAACGTCTATTAGCGTTGCAAAAACGGCGTTACAAATTTTTGGCAACGTCTATTAACGTTGCTTTAATTATTTAAAGCAGCGGAAGTTACGTTGCTTCTTCCGTTGCTCTTTTTTATTTAAAGCAACGTTAGTAACGTTGCAGAATTTATTTAGAGCAACGTTTTGTGTAATTAAGGCAACGCTTTTTAATGTTGCAGAATATATAATTAAAATTAAAAAAAATGTATTACAAAAAATACTAAATATTGTATTAACAAAAATACCAAATATTTTATTAAAAAATACCAAATATTGTATTAAAAAAATACATACATTAATTAAAAAATACACTTGACACACTAGCTACACCATGGTTGAACATACAAGAAGCAGAGTGGGAATGACTTTATGCAAAATTTCAAAGTGCAAGCTGCTTACATTAAATATACAATGACTACATACACTCAACAGACTTCAAGTTTTGCATTCAGAGATCAAGATAAAAATTGCTAGGTAATCAGGTTAAATGAAGGGGGGGGGGGGGGGATAGAAAAGGAAATTACGAAATGGGAGAGGCACCTGTAATCCACAAAACACAACCACCAATAGCTGACCATGCCTTTGAGCCATTCCTCTTGAAAAAATAATAGATGTATGCTGGATTGAATGCTCTTTGAACTCTCTATGCGCCTCAAAGTTGGGGCAGCAGCATCAGTTGCTGCTATAGTATTTGACTGTCCTGAATTTGTTACGATCTACAAGATGTATAACAATTAAGAACCTCGTATTATAAGTAGACTAAAAAACGCCTTTAGAGCAACGTCCTGCAAAAAGAACATACCGGTAACTGATTTGATCTTAGTTCTGGATCCTAAACATCCGACTCACGACTCCAACCGCCAAATTCAATACTTTGTGACCTCTTTACTTGGGCTTCCAAACCTATATGGCTATATCTTCTTGTTGATTCCGACCACCAAACACAACATAATGCTAAAATACTATAAGCAAAATAAGCAGACATGAACTCTAAAATATTAAAAGACTTGTGGTGGCTTTCACCACCACAGGTCTGAAGGCTGATAAAGATGCTCGTTAAACAACCAGTTTCTCTGACCTAGTTATAGCTTTTGAGCTGCATAAAACAGTTCCTGCATTATTAAACAAACCCCAAACACTTGGATCGAATCTCACCTTTTCTCTGTTGGGATTCATGTTAACAGCCACAATAATATACATCAAACCACCTCCATTCATCCTTCCAAGGTAAAAATTGGAATGCTTTATAGATGACTCATGACTTGCACAGAATGAAGAAGTATAAGAAGTCTATTATCTGCGAAAAGAAGAAGTATAAGAAGTCTATTATCTGCGAATGAGATCAAGAGAAAGTTGAAAAACAAAATCTGAAGAAAAAGGTATCTGATTTAGAAGCCACGAATGTAACTCTTAAAGATCTACCAGAGCAAATGCTTCAAAACAACAAATTGACTTACATTTTCGAAAGCACGTCTGAGAACCAGTGGATCAAAAGGAGTTAAGAGAATAGTCTCTGACATCCATTTTGGGTTATACATCTTCGGAAACCGCCTTGTTTGCTCTAGTACAAGTGACCAGGAGGAAAGTACTCAAAATGTTCACAATCGTCATTCAGTCCTTTCATTTCTGATGCAATCCATATCGAACCTGACAAACAACAGCCATCAATCATTGAGCAATTAACAACAACAACCGAATTCCTATAAACAAAAGAAGCTGCAAATACATAGGCAGGTTAATGAGAGAGTTACCATCCAGTCCCCAACCAATATAGAGGGAGGTGATCCCAATTGCATCTCTTGCAACAATGAAACTGTTGTCACGGGTGTTCAACAAGACAAATGAAAACATCCCATCTAACATGTCCACAAAATCTTCCCCGAATTTCTCATACTAGTAAAGCCAAATGCAGACGAAAATAAAAATTTCTCAGGTCATATACCACAAAAATACCAAACCAAACGTTTCAAGAATAAAAGAACATCTGAATGGTCACAAACCAGATGAGCTATGACGTCGCAGTCACTTCCCGTACGGAAACGATTATTCGGCAAACGCTTCCTCAAGTCTTCGTGGTTGTATATCTCCCCGTTCACCTGTTCAGACAAATTGAAGACATTTAAAACTGAAATTACCAAAAACATAGAATTTATGAGAGTTTTATTCATGATAAGTTTGTAGCTGCTTACAGTTACAACAATGGCCTTGTCTTCATTATAAAGAGGTTCATCACCCGAAGCTGGATCAACAATTGCAAGACGTTGATGAGACAAAAAATAGTCTCCATGTTGGTACATCCCACTCCAGTCAGGTCCCCGGTGCTTCAACCTGCACACACAATTTATACATTATGCGCTAACTCTACATAAATGCGTCTAAAATGCGAAAAATACCTTCGCGAAAGCTCCAACATTCACTCTTTTCGCTTGTGAATCCACCCAAAACTGCTAGTATTCCACACATTTTTCTAATTTTTCTAATATCAAATCAAAAATAAAAAAAATCCATGGTGATGAAATAATCCAAAACACCTGTACACCTAAAAAAAAAAAAACCAGTTACACCCAAATCATCAAACCAATCAAAACCCACATTTGCAACATTGATTTCAAGCAGAAATTAGCTTACAGGTTGGAGATCTACTCTTCCCTCGTCAATGGAGTCCCAGCAGAAGAAGGCAAAGATGATATCTTTAATGGGTTTTTCAGATACCTCATCAGTTCCTTTACTAGTGGAAGAAATTACATAAAGGAGATCGAAGAAGAAAAAGGTTTTTGTTTAGACAAAATCAACTTTCTAGGGTAACAAATTTGAGGGTATTAATCATGGATTCATGATTAATATGGGTTTTGAATATCATATGGGGTTAAGAGTTAATGGTTTGATTTAAGGTTTTTTGGCTGAAATCTCTCTGAATTCAGATCTGGTTTTGGTGAAGAAAGAGGAGTAGAAACCAGATCTTCCGAACCCTAAAATATCAGACCAAAACCAGATCAGATCAACACATCCAAATCAAAAGAAATCGATAGAAGAAGAAAGATTAGGGTTTGGAAGAAGGGGAAAGGGATGGGATAGAGGTGATGATTTCCTCAGAGTTCTTCAGCGAGGTGGGTTTGTGAGATATGGAGAAGAAAAAAAAAACGCAAAGGAAAGGGAAAGAGATAAGGTCGAGAAGCAAAGAAGAGGCGGAGAAGGAGAAGGAATAAAAAGAAAAGGGTAAAACGAAATATAAATCCGGAATATCTAATTTCCGGTAAAAAGACAATATTAGCCCTTCATGCGCAACGCTAGTCCACGTTGCTATACCGTTGCTTAATAA
>JAJJMA010202665.1:15688-29517 GCA_023529015.1 Papaver nudicaule | reverse complement strand
GTTGTCGGCGCCTTGCTGCTAAGAATAACAGAGATGATGACCCAATGGTGGAGTCGTCTTTCCTCCACCCATCCATCGAGGTAGAAACGGTTATGCCTTAGTAGGTAACTTTCCGGTGTTGAATGCATACGAAGAATTGTACAATCGTATCTAGAAGAAGTTCAACCATATTGCACACAACAGGGGGAACCTGATAGTTTCTGAATATGTTGTCGGCGCCTTGATGCTAAGAATGACAGAGATTATGACCCAATGCTGGAGTCGTCTTTCCTCCACCCATCCATCGAGGTAGACACGTTATGACTTAGTAGGTAACTTTCCGGTGTTGAATGCGTACGAAGAATTGTACAGTCGTATCTAGACGAAGTTCAGCCATATTGCACACAACAGGGAGAACCTGACAGTTTCTGAATCTGTTGTCGGCGCCTTGCTGCTAAGAATGACAGTGATGATGACCCAATGCTGGAGTCGTCTTTCCTCCACCCATCCATCGAGGTAGACACGGTTATGCCTTAGTAGGTAACTTTCCGGTGTTGAATGCGTACGAAGAATTGTACAATCGTATCTAGAAGAAGTTCGGTCATATTGCACAAAACAGGGAGAAACTGATAGTTTCTGAATCTGTTATCGGCGCCTTGCTGCTAAGAATTACAGAGATGATATCCCAATGCTGGAGTCGTCTTTCCTCCACCCATCCATTGAGGTAGACATGGTTATGCCTTAGTAGGTAACTTTCCGGTGTTGAATGCGTACGAATAATTGTACAATCGTATCTAGAAGAAGTTCGTTATATTGCACACAACATGGTGAACCTGATAGTTTCTGAATCTTTTGTCGACGTCTTGCTGCTAAGAATGACATAGATGATGACCCAATGCTGGAGTCGTCTTTCCTCCACCCATCCATCGAGGTAGACACAATTATGCCTTAGTAGGTAACTTTCCGGTGTTGAATGTGTACGAAGAATTGTACAATCGTATCTAAAAGAAGTTCGGCCATATTTCACACAACAGGTAGAACCTGATAGTTTCTGAATCTGTTGTCGGCGCCTTGCTGCTAAGAATGACAGAATTGATGACCCAATCCATTGACTCTGTTGATCCATCCCTTGTCCAAGACTGGGGAAGGACGATAGTTATGGCTGAATCTAAAGGTTTCAATGTGGCTTGGTTGCGTGCTAGGTTTGAAAAGGCTAAAGCTCAGGGATCTCAGGAGGTTCTTCGAGAGAAGGAGAGGAAGGTAGCGGAGATGAATGAGTTGCAGAGAGAGGAGGGGGACTTGGAGCAACTAAAGGCGTCTTGCAAGGGTGGATCTAGTTGTGTTTTAATTGATTTTCTCGAGTATTTTTTTTTAAGACGCCTGTAGGTATTTATTTTGACTAGATAAGGTAGTGTTTTCTTTTAGTTGTGAAAGATTTTTGAAATGAATGACTTTTTTAATTAAACTGCTAGAATGGAAATCTTATCTACTGCACGCTATAATGCGTTGCTTTGGAGGAATGTAAATACAACAAGAGTGGGAAATCTAGTATTGGGTTTCCTTAAGGCTACGTTCTGGGGAGAATCACTGAATTGGGTGTACTTCTGGAGCCAATGCCTTTTCCAGTGGGTTGTCCTTAGGCAGGATTGCCCCTGCTTCCTTGCGAAACCTTTCCATGAATGAGACTGCACTTTCCCCTGGTTCTTTTTTCAGAGTGTATGACTTCACGTACTCTTCGAAGTGTGGGAAGTCTTCCAGGATCTCTGGTGGTATAACATATGGTAGTGGATTGCCTCCTCCTGTACTACATATCTTGCCACGGATAATTCCAGAATCCTTGATAGCTTTGATAAAAATTCTAATGTTCGTACCCACGTCTACTGGGGTCTTTTCGGACTTCTCCTCTCTGGTGGGTCTTCATGTAGTAAGTCCCCAGTTTCTTGGGGAATATGGGTTATTATACAAACAGGGAACATGTGAAATACCTTCATTGCCGAGAGAGTTCCTATTCGCTTCTTCGAGTTCAATCGAGGACACCACCATCTCCTTATCAGTGTTTCCTTCTAGTGTGAGTCCCTTCATGAGTGTTCGGGGTATTGAAAATTGATTGTGAAGTACTTCTTGTTTGTCGCATAACCAAGGATGTCCTAGCACCATGTCACTCCCCACGTCTTCCTTGATGATGTGGAACTCCGCAATGGTTGGGAACGTGGCAACTTCTATTGGTAAAGTGATATACCCATAGGTGCGTACCTCAATCCCATTCATATCCTTCATGACTGTAGGAGATTGGATGGCTTCACGACGAGAAATGTTAGCTGCTCTAAGGGTTTTGACCGAGATGTAGTTCACTGGGTATCCAGGATCAATCAGCCTCTTTGGAAATTCAGCATGGTAGAGGCGAGTGGTTGTGAGAAGTCCCCAACCTTGTCCTTATGTTGGTTCCTCCCTTTCTAAAATTGGCATTCCTTGCTTGGGTATTGATTGTTCATCAGCTGCTTTGAAAGGTAGGCGTCTACCTGATACTATCATGTTCAAAGCTGTAAACATATCTCTTCGCTGAGGCTTCGAGAGACAGAGAGTCTCACATAGTTGATACATTTCCTTCCACTCTCTTGTTCACCGTCTCCCCAGGAAGGGTGAATGCCCGAAACGGTAAGGGGTCTTGATACACTCCTTCGTTTTCCAAGTGCAACTCCCCAGATTCCACTTTGGCTTGGAAAATTCGCTTGAGACTCAAACAATCTCTGGTGGAGTGGGTAATGACTCGGTGCTAGCGACAATATTTTGGACTTGCTACCTCATCAGCATTTGGGAGATGTCGTACTTGAGGTAGTTCAATTGCTCCATCTTGAATCCAGGTATTTAACAACTCTAGCTCTTCATCCATGGGGAACAACTAGTATGACACCTTTGGTCTGGCCTTTTGTCTCCGCATTTTCGGTTGTTGTGGTCCACCTTGATTAGTATTCTTATTCGGTGTTCCTGGAGCTGAGTTTGTACGCTTCGGGTGTGTTACCTTTGTAGCAGGACTCTTCCACTTCCCTCCTTCACTGACAGCGCTCATGGATGGCAGGTTGTTGTTATACTGCTTGTTTATTAGCCTCCTGTCACCACGGGTACTACGAGCTTCTTCACTCCGCAGGGGCTTGGCTCTTTCTAGCAGTACAGGTGCAGTCGTGGCAGATATCTTTGCAGCTTCGTTGAGTTCAGAAAATGTTTAAAAACGAAGGTTTTCCAAGAGGGCTCGATACACTGGGATCATTCCATTGATGCAGAGATCCACCAATTGTAGTTTTGTGACATTCAGATCATGACAGTCGAGAGCTTGGATTCTGAATCTCTTCACATAGTCATTCGGGTGTTTGCTGGGTCTCTGAAACATTGTGCCTAGGTCTGATAGTGTTACCTGTTCAGACGCAAAGAAGTATTTGCGGTAGAATGCCTTCACCATCTCGCTCCATGTATTGATGTTGCTTGGGGCGAGGTTGTTGTACCAAGTGTAGGCTCTGTCGGTGAGGGACTTTGAAAATTCCTTGAGCTTCAGTACATGATTGTATTCATGTTCCTCCAATGATTCCAAAAATCGTGAGACGTACTCACGAACGTTTCCGGTTCCATCATACAAGGAGAATGAAGGAGAAACATATCCCCTGGGAATAGGGATCTCTGCACTTAATATGGATATGGTGGCCGGTGTTGGTGGACAAACAACATTGTTTCTTTTTTCCGGTTTTACAGTAGTATATCCAAGTTGTCTGCTGTGACGTATTGGGGTTGAGGTCCTTCCCTTTGGTGAGATTCCATTTGAGAATGGGGTGTTTCATCATCACGGATATGGATCACAACAGAGTGGGCGGCAGCAGCAGTGGTTTTGGAGGTTTAGTTGGCTGGTGGACTGGAGAGCTTTGCAGTCAAGGTTTCGAGGCAAGCCCGGATTCCTGGTTGAGTATCAAACATTTTAACCTGACATTTTGCAAGATCGTCTTGGCGTTTTTCCAACTCATCCATGGTCAACGTCTTTGGTACTCCTTATACCTTCTCAGCGGTAACATTAATCCTGATCGTGGGAGAGGGGTTCTTGCCAGAGGTATTGGCCGGAGCGACAGGAGTCACTGGGGTAACGGGAATTGCTTGGAGAGTAGGTGTTGCAAGAGGAGCGTCATGAGTAGTCTCAGTGTTGAGCACAACGATGGACGTATGTGGATTGATGGGTGTTGCGTTGGAAGTTGCTGCACCGTCAGTTAAAAAATTGGGATTCTTGGTGTCTGATCCTGGCCTGAGTTCAACCAACTTTGAGAAAATCTTCTGGGATCGAGAGATTGATCTCCCACTGTGGTCGCTAAATGTTTTTTCCTGAAAAACACTGCAACGTCTCTGGGTACTTTTGTAGTGTTCGAGATCAAAATCGAACAAGCCTAAACCAAGTCAATGGTCGTTCAAGTCTTGCTTCGGTCACAGAGAGGATAGAGGTTGATTTAGGGAGGGAAACAGTGAAAGAAACTTGAGATCAGGTTGAGGATGTGTGTTTCTGGGTATGAAAGTTCAAGATCTCCGTCGTAAGTGTGACTGAAAATCTTTTAGGCTAGAAGTGTGTTGGATACTCAGGTATGTTTTCTCTGAGGTTCTGGTGTTTTCAAGTGTTATACTTTTTTTCTCGTGTTCTTGCCTTGAAAGATAGAGGAAGCCTCTATTTATAGTGTTGAACTCACCCTGATCTCTCGACAGAGAATGTGGAATTCGTGGAAGAGTGTAGGAGTGGAGAACATGAGTTCATTTCGTTAACTGCTATAGTCGTACAGAACATGTCCACTCAGCACCATCTTCTCGTAACTGTCCACCATCTCCATCAGTTTATTTCTTAACTGTCGTAGACCGCCAGACCAATACCCCTAAAGTTATCCCCCCGTGTGATGTTTTGATATCTCGTATGATATGAAGATGTTGCGTGATTGTGTTAAGTTGAACTACAGTAATGTTGTGTGGTCATATGTTCGTAGTATGACCATGGCCTGAACTTGGCAAGGATGTGCATGCGTGTCCGTGGCTTCATGGATACGACCTTGGCCAAAATGGATGTGGTGCCATGAGTATGGCGCCATGGCTTTATGGCAACGTCTTTGGCCTTTGGCCAAGGCCATATATTTTGTGGCACCATAATATCCAAGGCCAAGAATTTATGTCGTCGTGGCCTTGTGGCTACGTCCTTGGCCTTTGGCCAAGACCAAGAATTTATGGCGCCAGGAGCATGGCGCCATGGTCTTGTATCCACGTCACACATTTTTGTGGTGTACCAGGCCAAGGTTGTTTGTGCACTTGAACTATGGTGTATTTTTAGGTCATGGCATACTAGGCCACTCTATGTTTAGGTTATGGCCTGCCTAAGTGTGTTTAGGCGGTTGTATACTTCTCAGAGAGCTATGTTCATGCCTACGATGTTTTTGAGGTTTTCATTGAGACTCAGATGTTGAGTCTTACTTTAAGAGGAAATCCATGAGGATGCGTCTCTATTAACTATTCACCATAGTGCAAGTGAGCAATTTGGTTCTGATGTCGAGGAATTCAAAGTGATGTCGACATGAAGTAAATTGGTGATTTTATGAGCTGGTGGGTTATTTAGCGTTGCACAATGATATTATTCTCTCCACTCAGGAGCTATAAGAGAGAACTCATAGAGAGCAATATTCATCTTGCAGAACAGGTTGTATTCTAAATGGAGATGTGCGTGAGTAGGCAATCGCCTCTTAGCAAGGCATATTCATAGAGTCATTTTACATTTTTATCCCTCTTCCATTTTCCACTATCTACACTAGGTTTAATATTAAGTTCGTCACTCGTTACGAGGTAAAACTGTGTAGGCTAGATCAATAAGCCCTACTCAGTATATCGATTTTCATTAACCTTGACTTTAAGTTTAAAGGAAATCACCTATCGTATTCTTGTTGAAAGCAATCGAGTACAACCAGGCGTGCTGTTAGAGGCAGGGTAGCGCTAGTCTTCATGAAGGGAAGTGGAGCAACTCCTAAGCCTATAAAGGACGTCAGCTAGGGGAATGAAGTGTGTAGGCTTCTGCGGGAGTCAAAAGACGCGGGAGCACAACGGTGCTCAGTTGCTTGGAGGGTTAATTCAGTATTGATACATTCCAGTCCGAAGTCTGAGAGTAGGCTAGCGTCTGTAGTCGCTTAATACTGTGTGTGTTCAAAACTTCTGGTGTCTTGATTTAATTTTACCTTCCACATTATATTGTCTCTGATATATATAATTGAAGTATTACAAGATTGTTGATTCTAACCCTTGAGTGAATCCATATCTATCGAGCTTGTTCTTGTTGGGATTCGGTTCTTGAACAAATTGTTGGGTACAACAGTAATCTCACTAAGAACTCTTCCTTTGGATCACGTAGAAATAAAGATAGAGATGCAACACACAAGGAAGAATAAGTAAAGACAGAACACAAGGATATAACGTGGTTCGACGTACCTACTCCACAAACAACTACGATCGACTCTTATTGATAGTTGATAGAACCAATTACAAGAGACACCAACACCTAACTCTCTCGGTAACACCAAAAGGACTATCACTCACAATATATCTCACAGACTTAACATCGATGCATATATATAGGCTTACATGACTTGGTTAGCAAGGCACGGAGGCGGTGGGACTTACCAAGGATATCACATCCTTGGTTTCCTAGTTTACACTACCTTGTACGACTCAGACTCCTAGCTATACTAGGAAGCTTGCTGACACAAAAGATTTAGCCTAAAATACTCTAGAAACTTCGACAACTCTAACAGTACTCCACCTTGTCGATGTTTCTCCCAACTGAGCTAATCCTCAGAACAAATTAACAGTAGCTTCACAATGCCCTTAGGCCTTAACAACGAACAATATTGATCAACCTGAGACACTTTTCAAACTTGATCTTTGGAAAAACCTTCGTTAACATGTCTACATGATTGTCTTTAGTATCAATCTTGAACAGACACTCCATCATCAATCACTTCTCTGACTTTATGATAACGAACTTTAATATGCTTGTGCGTTCTTGGTAGACTTGGTTCTTCGCAAGATGAATTGCACTCTGACTGTAACATTTTATAGCCACACTCCCTTGTGCTAACCCAAAGTCTATCACCAAACCACGAAGCCATAATGCTTCCTTAACTGCCTCTGTCACTGCAATGTACTCATCATCTTTGGTAGAAAAAGCTATTATTGGCTATAACATAGACCTCCAACTGACAGACCCTCCAAATAGGATAAAATAGTACCCAGTAGTTGAACGACATCTATCATTATCACCAACATAGTCTGAATCAACTAAACCACAAAGCTTTAAGCTTTGCTTTTTCTTAAATACTAAACCAACACCGAGAGTACCTTGAAGATATTTCAAAATTCCCTTAACTGCGAACCAATGTGCTCTCCCAAGATTGGCCATATACCTACTCATTAAACCCATTGTCTGAGTTATATCAAGTCGTATATAAACCATAACATGCATCAAAGAACCAACTGCCTCAGCATAAGGGATCTTTACCACGAACTCCTTCTCTTCGATAATAGTAGGACATAACAAGTTAGATAACTTGACTGTAGGTGGTAATGGCACGCTCACTGCTTTTAAGTTTTGAATATCAAAACGATGAAAAACCTTCTCAAGATAGGTTTTCTGTGTAAGACATAGTCTATTCTTCTTCCTATCACGACTGATTTATATCCCCAATATCTTCTTAGCTGACCCAAGATTTTTCATCTCAAACTCTGAACTCAACTGTATCTTCAACACTTCAATTTATGACTTTGAAACTTCTTAAAATACACACATTGATTATGTTCACTACGTGTGTATTCTTGCTGCACCATAATCATGTCAAACTTCTTATACCATTGTCATGGTGATTGCTTCAAACCATACAATGTCTTCAGAAGTCGGCATACATAATCTTATTTACTAGCAACTTCATAACCAATGGGGCTGAGACATATATATGTCTTCCTCGAAATTACCATGCAAGAAAGCAGTCTTGACATCTAACTCTTAAGAATCAAGCTCGAAATCAAACTGCGGCGCAACTGCTAACAGGATCCGATAAAGGTGTGCTTAACAACCGGAGAGAAAACTTCATTATAATCTAGATTAAGGCATTGTCCGGTCAAACCCACTGGCGTTGGTATGTCAAGCTAGTTGTCAGTTCTAGATGTCAAAACACAATTCTTGATTTAGTCTGCTATAGTTTAGATTTCGGAATTGGGATATAGAAAAAGTAGTAGAGACCTTGAAGACAAAGACTGCGATTACAAAGAAGACATCAAATATTCTTCATTGACAAAAGGTTAGTAGGAGTTAAGACTTCATATGGAATTTCTTTTATTCTACTTATTCTATCTTTCGAAATAGTCGGCTATTTAGTATAGATACTAATAGCGATTGAGATTTGTACTCTTGTCTATATAACCATGAGTTATGTTGGTATGTGTTCCCACCATACTAAGTTTACAAGGTACATGAGATAGATTCAATACATTTTCCGTAGCAATGGTTTGATTGCAAATCACAAGTAGGAATCTGGGTGAATCTAAAAGAGTACTCTAGAGCAGAGTCCATGGATTATAGCTGAGGACGTCTCACACGTCTAAGTACTGTCCCAGCCCAGAACTTCCAGTGTATCCAGTTTAAACCCTAATATGAGTAACGAAGGTTCACGAACCTGTTTGTGAACAGTGACTCCGGATTTTACTCCTCGGTTTCAAAACAGTGATCTATACACGTTCATGTATGTGAACCACAAATTCGATGTATTTGTTCGCAATTCAGATGGACGGTTCACGAACCATCCGAGTGAATATTCTACGGGATTTTTACACGGGTTAAACAGCTAACTCTTTATCTCTTAGTTGGACTTGGTTTATCATGATATATCTTATGTGGTCCATCTAACGAATCTCAATGAATCAATAAGATAAAGGTTTTGTCATGGTCATTGATTTCTATCTTGAAGTGGTTAAGAGCTAAAAAAATTACTTGGCATATAAATGTTAAAAGAATTCAAATTGAGATTAACCTAGGGTTTCTTTGTGTGCAAGCTAAGTAACAGGCACGCTTTACACGGGCACTTGCTAACTTGTAGGTTAAGAAATCTGTAGATTTATCTCAAAGCCTTATTGAGAGCTATAAAAGAGGGTTAAAGAACGAAAACCACAAGCATCAAGCATACGTGAAGTTTCTCTGTGGAATTGATCGTAAACTCTTTGCACTTCGGTGTAAGCTTGTTGTGGTAGTCATCCTTTATTAGGTAGTAGTTCCTCTTTGAGATTTACCTAACGACTATAAAGACTTCTCTTGAGAGTTGGGAAGCACAGGTATGTGATAACGTACCTCTGTGGTTGTTATTAGATTAACCTGTAACCTTGGTAACCTGATCACGTTCTTGTCTATTCTATAGTCCTTCTCTTCTGCAATAAGGCTATTCAAGAACTGATACGTTCATGAACGCGTACATATGTTGCTTTTGGCATTTCAGAAAACGAACTAAGTCTGTATGAACGCGTACATACAAGTTCAAGAATTTTCATGAATTCCTTTGAACTCTATTGACTGCTCTGTGAACGCGTTCATATAAGCCATCCGAAAACTTCCAACTCCATATCTTGAAGTTTTCGGTCTAGTCATGATTAGTTCTCGGACTTGTCATTACTTGGCCCATGGAATTCAACAACTTAATCCAAGCGATGTTCAAACAAAGTATTTGGACCAGAAGTCGCAAAGCGATGTCCAAACAAGCATTGGACCAGAAGTCGCGAACCTTCAAACAAGGTTGAGTCTTCTTTAACATTTGGCTTAGTCCAAAGTTCTTAGAAGATTGAGAATGGGTAATCAAGCTATGGACTTTCCTAGTTCCGGAACTTGCTTGAGCCCTACTCAAGGTTGCTTAAACTTTAAGCAAAGCCTCCCTTGGTGATCACTATAAATAGATGACCTTCTGCAAAATACAATCTCAATCCTCTACACATCTGTGTATCCTTGCATAAAGGTTGGTCGTCATCTCGAAGTCCTTTTGGACTACGACTATTGAAAGACTTCACTTGAGGATCGTGAAGCACAGGTCGGAAGTAAAATTCCATCTTGTATCTTGGGTCTATTGAATTTTTTCAATCTTATCACGACCAGGATTTGATAGAAACTTCGTAAGGTGGATCTTGTATCGTAAACCCTAGAAGTTCCGAACGCAAATTCATGAACTAGGTTTCATACTAAGTTCGTCTCGCGTTTGGAGGTAAAGTTGTTTAGGCTAGATCAATAAGCCCTATTCAACGTATCGATTCTATTAAGCTTGACTTTAAGTCTAAAGAAAATCACAATCGTATTCTTGTTTGATTACTTGGATACTTTTAGGCGTCCTGTTAGAGGCAGGGTAGCACTAGTCTTCAAAAAAAAAAACAATCGACCCAATCATTGGTCATGACCCAAAGAACATATTGAGACCAGGAAATTTTTCGACGTTCTCAAAGTTCTGGAAGTCACCGTTTCAAAAAATTCGTTGAAAAAACACAACGTTGGGTTCCTAAGAGGAAGATACATTCTGTCAACAATCAAGATAAGGGAATAAAAGCTTTGAAAGATGATGCTTTGAGTAAACTGGTTACTCAATTTCAAGACATCCTCGATAAAAGAAAGCAAGGTTCTTCAAAGCTGATCTCATTAACATACGTCAGAAGGAGCAGAAACTCTCAGGTAACTCCCCAACCGTTGAATCTTACTTTGATGATAGCAACTTCTATGACAAATTCTCAAAAGGAAGAGAGACAAGATTGATGACACAAGGCGAGTGGGAGAGCACTCGCCATAACACCTAAAAGTGTTATGAGTTGCCACTCTTATCTATGTACTGTCTAGATAATAGTGAAGTAATTGTTCTTATGAACAATGAGAGGACAGTACACCTCAAGGTTTTATTTATTTTTCTTATCTCACTATTGTGCTATTATAAGGTTTTATAAGACCTATTCAACATATCAGATTTCCATTAACCTTGACTTTAAGTCTAAAGGAAATCACAATCGTATTCTTGTTTAATTACTTGGATACTTTTAGGCGTCCTGTTAGAGGCAGGGTAGTGCTAGTCTTCACGAAGGGAAGTGGGGAAACTCCTAGGCCTGTAAAGGAAGTCAGCTAGGGGAATCAAGTATGTAGGTTTCTGCGGGAGCCAAGAGACGTAGGAGCACATTGGTAGCTGAGTTTCTTGTAGGGCGAATTCAGTCTCGATACATTCTAGTCCGAAGTCTGAGAGTAGGCTAGCGTCTGTATTCGGTCAATACTGAGGGTGTTCACATCTGGACGAGGTCCCGGGGTTTTTCTGCTAGGCTTGCAGTTTCCTCGTTAACAAAATTCTGGTGTCTTGCATTACTTTTCCCTTCCTGAAGTAATTGCAAGTTCGTTGATTCATAACCTTTGAGTGAATCCATCTCTGTTGAGATATACAAGAACCACGTTCTTGTTAGGGTTCGGTTCTCTAAACTATACTCAGGTTGTTGTTTGAATATTGATTTGTGAGATCGTTCAAACAACAATAATCAACTAGGTTCACGAAACAAAAAGTTGGTGGTGTGTGTCGGTATCCCCTCCTTTTCAGATGTAACTTTTGTGATAAAAAGGGGGATGATTATAAGCAATGTCATGTATACAAATGAAAGGTCAAGTATGCTGACAAACTCCAAAGAAAGCTGCTAAACTCATGAATGTTATTCGAATCTTTGAAGCCGCCAATGACAAGGAAGCTAGTAAACACTAAAAACACTCAAACTCCTTAAGGGCAACACAAGGAGTTGAGAAATTCAAAAGAGTCAGGACTAAGAATGGCAAACTTAGTTAGGAAAAAGATTCAACATCACACAATGAGCATAAACATGCTCATCCCCTCTTGCACTAGTTGCAAGAAGGATTGACATCTCTTTCATTGCCCCTTGGAATGGGTTGTTACTGTGTGGTCGAGCAAAAGATCTGGTCTTAGAGTCTTTTTTTATTTTTTATGTTTGTAAAGTAACTGATAACCCTTAATTAAAACCTTTTTATGTGTCACTGGACAAAAGTATCATGTTGAGCCAAGCTCCATAGATCTTATGACCTTCTCACTTTAATGGTAAAAAATTGTCTATACAAAAAGTATAAATTGATGCTGGGTGACTCTGAAAGTGGGACACATCAATGAAATAACGTTGAAATACACGGATTAATGAATGTCACTATGATGAACTGGTTCGCGAACCATTCCGCTTTTTCCGTACGATATTAGGGTAAATCCATATCGTATCCTGTAGTTATGAGAGTCCTTATCTCTTCGAAAATTCTTGGAAAAACTGCTTATAAAGGAATTAAGAGTCTTCTCTTATTTCATTATAAACTCTTCAACATGGTAAACCCCTTGCTATCACCTTCCCAAGCAAGTATACTAAGTCAACTAACAAGGATACCATAAAGCCAGATGATCCTTTGAAAGCAGCCAACAACAACAGAAAGAAACCCTGGTTTAAGAAAAAGAAGAAGAAGTCTAAATCTGACAAGGATGACCACCCTTCTCATAAGAATCAAAGGATTGCATCTATTCTCAAAGAATTCAGAGAAACAAAAAGAGAAGTGAGATATCTTGGGGAAGTGTTTCTAAAAACTCTGGTTGTTCAACAAGCTCTTGTGAAACAACAAGAAGAGCTTATGAAAGAAGTTCATACGACATCTATAAGTGAGCCTAAGGGATTTGATCAAGAAATTCCGATGCATATGAATGAAGATCAAGATATTGCAGAAATCAATAACTTCGTCATGACATCTTTCAAATAGAATAGTTGGTTCCTTGTAAAAACATGTTCTTACTTTTGCCTAAGGAATGTATACTATATCTAAAAGTAGTTTGCCTTTTCATGTTTTATAGAGTTTTTCAGCATGCACTACTTTATAGTATTCATTAATAAAAAGTTCTTTTTAGATTTGATTATTAAGGGCTATTTAATCTTAGGTAACCAGCAAATGTCCAACACATAGAGTTGGTACCCAACATTTGAAATATTAAGGTTTGGTACCCAGACCAGCCGTTGACTGTTAAATTCAAACTTTGACTGAGTTATTTTCCTTTTGACTCATCTTTATTTTATTTTCTCTAATTTTCATTAAAATGTTTTTTGAATTTACAAATGTGTCCCTAACAAAGAACCCAATCTTCTTCTTCCTCTTTTGTTAGTTCCTGATTGTCGTGTTTCTGCTCTCAAACTCTTATTATCTCCCTCATGCTTCACATTCACGTGAAATTACTCACACAAATTCAAAATCCAAATGAAAGTATACCGACAGACAATTAAAACCCAATTGGCCCTGCTGTGAATCCTAAATCGAATCCTAATCAAAAATTTAATTATAAACCCTAACTTATACGCAACGAACACCCCAATCCCAATCAAAGCATCTCGAACCCTTTCGAAATCCAATTGAACCCTGTTGTTGTGAAGCCAAGTTGAAACTCATTTGAAATCCCAATAATTATTATTCTGCAATACTCATCTTTATAACAAGAAATCTACAGAAGGAGAAAGAAAAGTTCAAGAAGAAGAATACGTTATGCTAAAAGCCTAAAAGTATCATTTTGGTAGTAACCCATTTCTGATTCAGTTATGAAAACATGGTTTTGATAGAAAGGATGGTGAATCGAATGCTTGGGGCTGATGATTTTGATGGAGTGTATGCATCGTGGAAGAAGCAGAAAGAGAGAGCGATGGAAATAGGGGAAAGTATGCACATGCGAGTTAAGTCGGTGGAGAAATACTTAAAATATTAGGTTTTACCAAGGACAAAG
>JAJJMA010202639.1:2233-13386 GCA_023529015.1 Papaver nudicaule | reverse complement strand
CCTACTAATCACTCTATCTTCACTACTGTTGTTGTCGACCAAGATGTAATCGTGGCTAACAGATTGATAATTTCTGTCATTCGCAAACTGTTCTGAAATGTTGTGTACTGTAAAGGGTGATCACTTGTCTCAGCCTTGGGCCCGAAGGCAAGTGGATCTCTTTGCTCGTAGGCTTACTTATTTCCAAGCCCGTATCTTGACGATGTTGGGCCCGGGGACTTTCTTGGATCCAAGAACCCGCTCGCTCCGTCCGTCCTGACATCCCTTTTGTCGAAACTTAGACCCTTGTACAGGACTTTCACCCTGCTCGATATGGGACTATGTTTTGTCTCTCAAAAACCCAGTGACACAAGTTTGGCAACGTACCATATACATGAGTGAGTGAGCAAACAAATGTTCAGCAAAATAAAACATTTATGAGTACACTAACAAAATTATCTATCCATATATATATATGGGAGTGGTATTGTATAAACTCATACGTTAAGAGAAACTTTTAGAAAAGATGGCAAAAACTTATCATCAATTTAATGAAATGAGACGTTGGAGGAAATTGAGTTGGCTCACAAAAAAAAAAAAAAGTTTATGATAATAGTGAAACACTTACATTTTCTTTTCTCTTTATTGTTTTCTCGCATTGTTTTAATTTAAGATCATGGTTGGGCATATCATAAGCTCAATCTTCATTCGGTCATAGAGCTATATGAGATACATGTATCTTAACATTGAGAACATTCTCCTATAGTATCAGTAGATTTCTAAATTTCTGGATCTGTCTAATGTTCAATGGAAATGTTTCTGAAAATTTTAAATTATTTTCTGAATCTGTCTAGCATCATCTCATTAGAAATTGCACCAATTTCTTGTTATCTCTTTATGATTATCCCAAGCGTACGTTTTCACCATCGATTTAAGAACTGTGAATCAGTGACCATCTAAAGAGAGGGAATATAATAGGACATGTCCTAAATGATTAGGAGTGCAGTCTAACGTGTGTATCAGCTATAGTGATCAAATATTAATCACTATCTATGAAGTCACTTTCATTTCATGTGCACCCAACAGAAAGTATAACAAAAATAAAATGAAATAGGACACTTAATGGATGAAGACATGACAATACACAACTTACACGAAAAGGCACCAATTAATTGCCTACTCCACAATGAAACAGAATTTGTTCACCTGACATTATCCCTCTAGAATCATAGAGAGAACCAAGCAACCCCATAAACAACCAACCCCATACTCACACTTGGTTCTGTTTGCCCTTGTCAATTGGGACTATAGTGGCTCCACACAAAAATGTTCCATGAACATGAATCTAGTACTGAAATCATTTTTTTCTTGCTTATGTTTCCATCACTGGGGTGGTATTTTTCCAAATACAGTGCTTGGGTACCAATATATACATGACTCTGCTATAAGATTGACTCTCGTATTTGAAGTCACTGCAATGTATCTGCGATAAAACTAGTGGGGGAACATTTTGTAGGGATAATTTGTTAATGGATTCTCTAATGCCCAATATCGATTTGTACGGTTAAAGCTAACAAAACATTATGCTTAGAATGATTGAATCACACTGTTGTTGTGTGTAGAAGAAGGATATGGTTTCCTACTGATCACCCCATCTTCTCTACTTTACCAAAATTTATGTTCTAATGGCATTCTTGGTAGAAAATCAAAGGGTTCAAAATCATGCAAGATGAACAATCCAATGGTGGTAGACAAAAAGAGGATGCCCCAATGTACATGCAACACCTGTTTGGGCACCATTTGGCGTTTCTATTAGTAGTTGAGACATCATTTTTTAGCATCATCCTCTTTAATGTTCTAGTGCATCTTTTTTCTAGAGTACTTTGCAAACCCAGTATCATCTATTTAATGCAAACTTAGTTTTCTTGGTGAGTACAAATCCGATAACAACAAGAAACAGTTTCATATCGCCATTGCTTGTACACAAGATGAAGATGAATACATGTCTACTGTGGTTCAATGGCCTCCTGTTAGCAATCAGCAGCATTGGCGGTCCACTTCTACTCCGTCTCTACTTCATTCATGGTGGTAAGCGTATATGGCTTTCGAGTTGTCTAGAAACTGCAGGCTTTCCAGTTTTATTTCTCCCTTTGTTGCTTGCATACTTCCTCAAACGCCGTGGTTTAATCAAAGGCGATGAAGAGGAGAAACCGAGTAAGCTCTTCACAATCACACGACCTCTCTTCATAGCTAGTGCTGGTATTGGTCTCATCACTGGCTTAGATGATTACTTGTACACTTATGGGGTTTCGCTGTTGCCGATCTCAACAGCTACCATAATCATGTCTACTCATTTGGCTTTCACGGCTGGGTTTGCTCTTGTGATGGTTAAGCAGAAGTTCACTTCGTTTTCGGTAAATGCAGTTGTGTTGTTGACTGTTGGAGCTATACTTCTTGGTCTTCACTCCAATGGTGATAGACCTGCAAATGAGTCTACCAAAGATTATTACTTGGGTTTCTTGATCACAATCGCAGCCTCTGTTTTCAATGGGTTAATGCTACCGTTGGTGGAGTTGATGTACATGAAATCGAAACAGGTCATAACTTACAGTTTGGTCATAGAATTGCAGATTGTGATATCCGCTTTTGCTACTCTTTTCTGCACTGTTGGGATGATTGTCGACAATGACTTCAAGGTATCCAATCCTCTGAACTATCTACGTATTGCACACTTCACTCACTAGTCATATCAATTCATAAGCACTATATCACTGTGAAATTTGTTCTTGGATCTAACGATAAACATCATACAAGCTTGTTAGCCGTACATGGTAATAGATCAGTAATGTCATAGGTCCCAACTGGGATTTAATCTTAAGACAGTTTACTTAATCTGGCCTATTGTACCAAATCACTAGTGACCCATCTCTTAAACGGTAGATACAACTATCAGGCAAACCACAATTATCCAAAAATGAAGTACTCCGAAAAGCCGAATCATAGTACACCAGATAGAATTGCCAGACACCATGATACCTGTTAGGTATATTCTCATAAACCCTGGCCAAGAATACAAGGCTTTTGTTCTCTCCAATATAATTTCCATAATAATCCCATTTGAAAGATACGTATTGGATTCTCTAGTGCTCCAACTTTTACCTATTATAATTATGGTAGTGCCCTTTTCTTTTTCGTAAGTTGAGTTGATTTCGACATCCACTATGAATTGCTTCCCAGTGAATGCTACTTCATTGGAAGCGTTGTAGGGTATGCTTACTGGGATGGCACATAATCCTTGCATAAGTGTGTTGATAGTGACATAATAAGAATCTGATGTTGGATGCTGCTTCTGAATTTGTTACTTGCTACTAGGTGATTCCGAGGGAAGGAAGAGAGTACGGACTCGGAGAGGTCAATTATTACGTAGTGCTTGTGTCGAGTGCCATCATGTGGCAGATGTACTTCGTCGGAACAGTAGGAGTTATCTTCTGTTCTACATCCTTGCTTGCAGGTGTTATTGCAGTTGTTGTGCTCCCCCTTACAGAGATCTTATCCGTCGTATTCTACCACGAGAGTTTTAAAGCTGAAAAGGGCATCGCTTTGTTCCTTTCACTCTGGGGCTTTATCTCTTACTTCTGGGGTGAGCTCAAAGGAAGCAGGAAAGCCAAGAAGCAGATTTCAGAGCTAGAGCAAGACTCATCGAATTCTCCTTAAACGAGCTTGCACATATTAGATAAGCATAGCTTAAGCGGCACAAAATTGACGAATTTAAGTCAAAACTATCGACTTCTGCAATCAGAAAACCTTTAGAGATTGTGCATTGTGATGGGTACAATACAAAATTTCACTACCGTCTTTGGCTCAAAAGAAGCTTCCATGGAAATGAATGCATCTTTTCATGTTCTAGTACTAAGCTACTTGTTTTTCAAAAAAAAAAAAAAAAAGAAGAAGAGAGAATTCTCTTATTCAACTGCCAACATAGGTTCAGTAACACTCAACCTTTTAACCTAACTTGATGCTATACTAGGAATTTTATGACCAACCACACCCCCACTATGAATAAATGCATGGATAGACACCAACCATAATTTAGCTGTAGCTAGTCCCGTGAGTCTTACCTGTTAGTCTTAACTATTTGAATCAAGTAAAATACCGTTTGTTCAGAAAATCCCCTATGTTTAATAATCTAACATCAACTCCGCTAACACCACGGCACAAAGCCACCAACTATGTAAACCTGTTGAAGAAAATCCACAAATGAAACTATGAGAAAACAAATTTCATGATCAAATTTTATGAGCAGAAGCATAAAACCCGAGAAGTGAACTTGCTTTCTTTCGAAAATGTAAGTCTATCCAGTGCAGAATCTCAAAGAACAATACCAAAAGCGTAATGTTTATGCATTATTTGCAGCAAAGCATAGAACAGAAAAGTAAACATACATTTCTATTTGTTACTAATTTTTCTTAGCATTTCATCAAACACTTTTTGAGCACATTAGTCATAGTAAAGAGTGAATAATAAAACAAATATTTACTTGGTGTGTAGAGAAAATTTCCCCTAAATCCACCATTCCCCTGATGCAGTAACTCATCATTTACCAATGAAAATGAAGTTTTGTACCATTGAAACTGCAAAATTAAAAACCCAAACGAATCAATTTCCGAGGCGAAATTTACAAGAATTTTTATGAAAAAGAAGTTGATTCTTACCTTGTTCGATACAGATTTCTGAACAAAACCTAATAATCGAAATCTGCTCATCCTTAATCCCCAAATCTAAACAGTGATTCATCTGTATAAATGATCAAAGAAACCCCAGGAGGTTTAGGGTTTTGCGCCTCAACCTTCAGTCAGTATGTACTGATACAAAAGTCTGTCCGGTGAAATGCATTTTAAGCATCACGACCGTTATTTCGCGATACCCGAAATAACGGAATATACATTTCCACTTAAAAACCGTCTTGATGAACCCGAAACTGAGACTGAGTCACCGAGGAGCTATGGCGATCCGTTCTTCTCTCTTTACTAATCTTCTCAGAAGATATTCATCCAAAACTTCAAACATTCTCAGTCCCAGAGCAGCAGCAGCATATACAACATCAGGATCTACGTCTGTGAACTTCCAAGAAGAATCAGCAGATTCATCCGAAAATCAAGAAAATCATGATGATCTCAAAACCAGATTACTCAAACTCAGATTCCCTAAACGAAGCGCAACAACAGCTATCCAGAAATGGATCAGCCAAGGAAATCAAGTCACACTTCCAGAATTACGTCAACTCGCTAAAGATCTCAACAGATCTCACCGATTCAAACATGCTCTCGAGGTACATTTTCATTTCATTTCATTTCTTTAGGGTTGTTCAATTTTGACTTCCGTTGACTATAGAATTTGTTAATTGACTTTTTGTTGTTGTTTGTTATGTAGATTTCGGAATGGATTGTTACTCGGAAAGAAGAATTTGAGTTAACCGACAGTGATTACGCAATGCGGATTGATTTGATGACGAAAGTGTTTGGTGTGGATTCTGCAGAACGGTACTTCGAAGGACTGCCTGCAGCGGCGAAAACTGGTGAGACTTATACTGCATTGTTGCATTCTTATGCTAGTGCGAAACTGATTGACCGAGCGGAGAATTTGTTTTTCGAGAGGATTCAGGGGGAGAATGTGCCAGTGAGTGCGTTAGCCTATAATGAGATGATGACACTTTATGTATCAGTAGGGCAGTTAGAGAAGGTTAAGTTGGTTATAGAAGAGATGAAGAGACGGAATGTACCGCGTGATGTTTATAGTTATAACCTATGGATAAGTTCTTGTGCTGGTTGTATGGATATTGATAGTGTTAGGAAGATTCTTGAGGAAATGAGTGATGATTGTAACTCTAAAGAAGGATGGGTGGCGTATAGGCAGCTTACGGAGATATATGTGAGTGTGAGTAATCTCGTGAATTCGTGTGAGGATGCATTAGTTGAGTCTGAAAGAAAGATAAGTCAGAGAGAATGGATAACGTATGATTTCTTGATTATACTGTACACTGGTTTGAGATACAAAGAGAGAATTGATGCTATATGGAAGTCGTTGAAATTGACGGCTCAGAAAATGACAAGCAGAAATTATATGTGTATTCTTTCTTCATATGTGATGCTTGGGGAGTTTGAAGAGGCTGGTGGAGTACTTGACGAGTGGAAGCAATCTAAGTCTGTGGATTTTGATGCCCAGCAGTGTAGGAAGCTTGTGGATGCATTTGCAGGGGTTGGGTTAGTGGAGAAAGCCGAGTTACTTCGTACCCTTAATGATACAGAGAGATTGCAACTCTGAAGAGGGCTCAGAGTCGTCAGACTGAAGCTTTTATTCGATTTAAGTGTGTTGAGAATTGGACGTATTATGAGCAGTTGAATGTGGTTTCAGTAAGTCGAATGGAAACATATTTGTAACTGCAGTTATTGCATTCACTTGGGATGTTCATACTATGCTCTAAAGGTATGACTTTGTAATAGCTTAGACAAGCATCTTTTTAAATAAATTATTTATTTTATTCACAATCTGCTTGTGCGATATGCACAGTTATTACTTTCAGAAATATGTCTGCCTGTACATTCCTTGTTCATGGTGATAATAGAAAGTCAGCACAAAAACAAACTATAACTTATGCGGTCTTGAATCCGTATATTTGTCATTTTTTTCATTTCTTGTATCAGCTTTCTCTTTTATACTCTAGTTTTTGCACTTGCCCAAATTTCATAACAGTTGAAACTCATATGAAAGAATTACAGCCTTCTGACCTAGGATATTTAGTACTTGAAATGGTATAAACTCTGAAGGCATTTGCACCTTAGCTATTTTCTCCTCCTCATCCTTTATGCCATGTAATGAAACTGCTGGCTTTGGAAAGCAGTAGCTAGACAAATGACTTGTGCCAATTATCGTTTGGCGTCTTTCCAGATGCAAGTATGCTTTCATCCATCACAGGTATGTGACCACTGAATTTTTCATTTCATCATTATATTGCAAAACAAAATTTCAAAATGATTGAAGGTGGGTAAACAAAAGATTAACACTCTCTAAACAGCTTTCTATTTAATACATTATTATGTAGTAATTGAGTGATGAAAACTGGAAACTTTCAGGTGGATGCAGCTTCTGATATGAGTTTCTCTCGGAATGCTTTGTTGTGCGCCAACGCTTTATCCCACGGTGGCAATATCTCCTTCAAAATCTCATCATGAAGAACATCTTCAAACCATACACTAAGCGAAGGCATGTTCTCTTCATCCACAAGCTTAACGCCGATAATTTCTTCGATAATCCTTGTCCAAAAGGGAACCCATCCTGCAGCAAGGTCTGCAAACCCTATCTTTTCACCTCCATAAAATTTACCCATCAGACCCATTTCAAGAGTTTTGAGATTCTCCCGAGCTTCTTTCACTGCCTTTTCTTGCTCTTCCTTATCCACTTTACAGAGAGCATTATAAACTGAAACTCCACACTGTAAAACAGTAAAAGAGAAGATCAACAATCAATTTCAGCATACTTTGGCATAAACAGAAAAAGAATACTGAACTTAAATTATTACCTTTTCTTCAGCATACTTGGCCCAGAAGCGTGCTGTTGCCCTCTTCTGTGAATCTTCAGGTAATATTGGATTCTCTTTCCAAGTTTCATCTATGTATTCAATGATAACCAGAGATTCTGCCACCGGTTTTCCATTGTGGATGAGTACCGGAACTTTCTTATGGACTGGATTGTACTGCAATAACATAGGACTCTTGTTTCTAAGATCTACTTCTATATACTCATACTCTATTCCTTTGATTCTGAGTGCCCATTCAACTATATTAACAAAAGGACTTGCCCAGAATCCTAATAGCTTTACTTCATCTTTTGCCATTGTGTCCAATCTTTGTTTCCTCTAATTAGGTTGAGATATTATACTTTCTTATTCTCATCAAGAAGCTCCATTTGGCCTTCACTATTGAGTCATTGACTTAGCTTTGAATGCCTTGTTTTGCACGATTTGTTTTCGTAATTAGTGCAAATCTTTCAGTTTAATAAATGATTTGATTCTTTCTGTTTTCTTGACCTGTAACTTTCTTTTATTTCTTTTCTTTTTGACAAGGAGCAAGGGGGATTGTACTTATGGGGTGACCTCACTAGGACCCCACTGTATAATCTAGAAAGCAAGAAACTCATATTTGTACTGATATTATTTCATCCTGGTGTCATTGGGGCAGACATTTAGAATTTGGGGTAGATTTTTTTCGAGCTACGGAGTAGTGTTAATTCATATTCGGTAGCTCCATTAACACTACTCGGTAGCTCGATAAATGTCTGCCCAGCTACGCAAGGATAATTACAGGCTATTACTTTGTTTTTCAACTGATTTACAGGATATTTGGACATAACATATTAAGAGAGGGACATATAACCTTGTTTCTCATGTTTATTTGTCTTTTTAACTTTTGTATGGGAAGCGTCAAACCTTTGGCCGCCCACACTCAGGCGGGGAGGACTTCCGGACACTACTTCACTTGAAAATGGGCTCGAAAATGGCAGAAATGAAAAGATACACAACCAAAAATTTCAGGATATTCCGCCAAGAACTTGCATTATTTTGTAGCAAATTTGATAATTCATACAAGGATCAAAACGGGTAAGCAAAACACTAGCATTTCAGACTCTCTAAACAGTTTACATGGACACATGAAACAGTAAACTAGTACTACTTTAGTAATGAAAACTGGGGAACTTCAGGTTGATGCAGCTGCAGCGGCAGATAAAAGCGATTCACGGAACTGTCTGCAGTGTGCCAACGTTTTATCCCGAGGTGGTAATCTCTCTTTCAGAATCTCCATATTTGGGATATCTTCAAACGACTCACTAAGCAAAGGCATGTACTCTTCATCGACAAGCTTAACACCAACAATTTCTTCAGTCAAGCTGACCCAAAACGGAATCCATCCAATAGCAACGTCAGCAAATCCTATCGTTTCACCTCCAAAGAACTTACCCTTTAGACCGGACTCAAGAGTTTTCAGATTCTCACGAGCTTCCTTCACAGCCTTTTCTAGCTCGTCGCCTTCTTTGAGGAATGTGCTAAACATCCAAGATTGACACTGTAAAAGACCAAGAGCGTGAATCAAAACCCATGTTATCGTCAAAGCAAAGTGCTAGAGCATTGAGGCAAAAAACGTTAACACTCACACCATGTTTGTTTTTTAAAACTGGGTCTGACTCGATTGAACCTGATTCGATTCAACTGACTCAACTGGGTCTGACTCGATATGTTTGTTTTTTGAGTCAGATCTGACTCAACCAACTCATATTTTTTGTCATTTTTCGAGTCAGTCACGTTTTAATCACTGACTCGAATGAGTCTGAATCAGAGGTTAGATCTGCGTCAGTGGTCAAGTCAGATCTAACTCAAAATAAAAATAAAAAAACAGTCTGACATCTGACTCGAGCCGAATCAGTGGCCGAGTCAGATTCAGAGGCCGAGTCAGTAAAAACAAACACAGTCTTACCTTTTCATCAGCAAACTTGGCCCAGAAACGTTGTGTTGCCTTCTCATAAGGATCTTCAGGGAATATGGGATTGTGTTTCCAAGTTTCGTCAATGTATTCGATGATAACAAGCGATTCTGCAACAGGCTTTCCGTTGTGAACTAGTACTGGGATCTTCTTGTGAACTGGATTATACTGCAATAACATCGGACTCTTGTTCATGAGATCTTCATCTATGTACTCATATTCAATCCCTTTGATTTTGAGTGCCCATTCAACTCTAAGAGCAAAAGGACTTGCCCAAAATCCTAATAGCTTCACTTCATCTTTCGCCATGGTAGTAGATTCCTAGCTATCTCTGTTTACTCTAAGAGCCATACTCTGTATTTGTAGTTTTCTTATTTTGCATTGAAGTGAAGTGGATCAGGAAGCTTCCCTTGGCTTTTTCCTTGGTCAATGTGACTTATCTAAAATGTCTTGTTTTCAACAGAAACTTTGTAGTTCTTGCATATATTTCAACTAGCATACGTAAGGGATGACCTCAATGGGACTGTTCTCGACAATCCAGAAAGCAACAAGACTTGAATGCAAATTTCAAAATTTTTTACTGAATTCACCACAATTTCTTTATTGCCTTTTGCTATAATTTCTTCTCTTATCAAAAATAATGTCTTCGTCTTTTTAACCTGCGGTGATTAAATCGAGACTGCGGTAATTAAATGGAAACTGTGGTTTTTATAAAAAAACAAAAACAATGACGATTTTCTGAGGAACACAATCCCCAAAACACTAGGCTTTTTAGCTGATAATTAACGAAAATGCTATATTTTCCGTGATTTGAATAAGAGTGATATTTTGCACTTTGTCATGTACTTGAGGACTGAACTGTCAAGAAACTTCATTTGGCCGTCTAAATTGACTGAGATGAAAGTCTTGAACAGAAAAGACATTTTGTACCTTGTGACACTTGAAAAATGGGGCTTATCCCAACAAGACTGGCGTTTACTGGTACAGAATGGAAAACTGGTGTTACAATAGGGATGACAGTGCCATCGAAACATTCTGAGTAATCCTATCATGAATGGGTACCTGCACAATGAAACCGATCTTTAAGTACTTGCAATCTGTAGCTGATAAAGAAAAGAAAAAAAAAAAATCATTTATACGCCAGTAAATGTAATTACCTCCAGCGTTGGAATCTCAAATTTCGACTTTGTAATTGTTTCATAAAGGAAAATATATCTGCAGTAAAAAATATGAAAGCGCATAGCTATTAGGAATGTCTAACGCTAAAATGCAGGAATACGAATATAAATAAATGATGGATCTTTTCTTTAGAAATCAGATTTATTGGGATTTAAAAAAAGTTGAGAAGCACATGATGAACTAAATGTAGCAAATGTAGAGTTGGTATCTCCAGAATGAGAAAAGGCATTGGTTAAAATCCCTCTCAAGCGCAATTGGATGCAGCTAATCTACTGTTAGACAACAGCAGTTTGGTGAGGATGCCATTTACAGGTAATCCCTACACTTGGTCTAATAGAAGACAAGGTAATGAGTTGGATTGGGTAGACAACTACCCTCAAGCCATTTACCATCTTGTACCTTATGCATCCGACCACTGTCCCATATTGTTCACAACATCTAGGTTTGAGAACTCAACACATGAAC
>JAJJMA010202624.1:0-13277 GCA_023529015.1 Papaver nudicaule | reverse complement strand
AAAGCATGATTTACTGATTTTGTACCACTTGTTGGGGAAAATATTTAACTAATTTTTTTAAATAATTATTCCTTGATCATGATTCTATGCATGCCAATTTTCTAATGAATGATAATAATTATCTTTTAGATACACCATGCATTCTATTTATAAAATCATAATATTGTACTATTTATTTGATGTGGTAATTATTGCAAATCATACCATGTACTTTATGTTTATTTTATCATTAAATATATCTATATGCATGTTACTAATATTAGTTCAAAATCATATATTATTATTTATCCCGCAAACGGTTTGCTACGAAACCTGCAAACGGATTGCAACTTAATTCCTATAAATATGCGCATGTAAATTAAATGAGCCTGTAGTTTATTTTTTTTTAATGGGCTTACTATCAGTTTTTTTTGTTTAGTCAACCAATTTTTAGCACCCGAAATGCACCTTGTTAAAAACCATAAAGTAACTTGGTTCGCATACAACGTGCCGCTGTTAAACCATAAAGAAATTTGGTCAGCAACCGGGAAGCACCTTGCAAATAACCATAAAGTAATTTGGTTTGAAAATGGTTTGCCGATGTTGTAACCATAAAGTAACTTGGTTAGCAATCTGTTAAAATCATGGCGTAATATGATTAACGATCTGATTGCAACTGACTAAGACCATAAAGAAAGTTGGGTAGTCATTTTTTTTTTTTTGCAATCCGTGTAACCGTTAACACCATAAAGAAATTTGATTGGTTAGCATTGTTGATGGGGTTATGATCATAAATTGGACAATGACTTACTCATGTTACCCACACAACCATAAAGAAATTTGGTTTTTGTGTTCACCTTGACCATAGAGGAATTTGGTCTCACGAAAAACGGTAACCAAAATTAGTCATGTTTATGGACTCAGAAGGACGTGAGCACCATATTAATGTCCTTACTCCCACCATTGACCGCCCACTGGAGGACGTAGCACCATATTTACTTCCCCGGTTTTGCAAAAGTAATTCAGAAAAATCTACCAACCTTATCCATGATACTAGCGAACCAGTATCATATGGAAGTTGAAAGCAAGAGAATCACAACATGCAGTAAATTGTTAAACTTCCTGCAAGTGGATGATAGGCAAACTGCAAAGGTGAGTTCCACATTCTGATACACATCCCCGTGCAAACGGTTCCTCACGTGGAAGAGGACATAATCGATACCAATGGCGTAAAGGTCAACCTAGTATTTGGCACAGAGAAGGGACTTCTGGCCACACTAGTAGTGACACTAACTTCGAGAAAACACCTAAGAATCCCACCAATAAAATGGCTGCAGATGGAGTTGAAAAAGCAGGGGTACCGAAATACAACCAACTTTTCGTTTGGGCTCGTGAGTCTTATGGTCAGATCTGGACGATCTCAAAAATCAATATCCAAATCTGTAACCTGAGTTTGGATCTCAAGGATCAGTCTGACACAAGACAAGGTCTTGGTAAATCCAATGGATGGATTGGGGACAACGATCAGGTTATTAATAACGTACTTCTTGTGTTTGCTATAATTATATAATCAGAGAATATAATGCGGAAAGTAAAGCACACAAGACACCAGAGATTTTTTTAATGAGGAAACTACAACTGTAGAAAAACATCGGGACCTCGTCCAGATAGAACACTGTACAGTACAAACTGTCTACAAACACTAGCCTACTATAAGAATTCAGTCTGGGATGTAGCAGAGACCAATTCCAACCCTCCAAGTGAACTTGCTACTGTCGCACTCCTTACGTCTCTAGATCCCCCACAGATCCTCACGCACTTGATTCCCCTAGCTGACGTCCTTTACAGGAATAGGAGTTGCTTTAACCGCTGTTAAAGGCTGGTGTCAATAATTCCGGCTTTGCAACCTCAATTATCAACTGTATGTTTGAACTGTCCTCTATCAGTTTGACATACACAAAGTGACTTCCTTCAGATTTCTCCAGGTCATACGGAAATCTACTTACAAGTGGGGGCTGACAAGTAAACCGAGTAAACTATGCCCAACTTGTCTCTACCTCAGTTGTAAACGAAGAATCACTTAAGAAACTTATACAACTGGAGCTAACTAGGTCTTACAACACCGAGTGCAGCCGTGCGTTGCTTCTTTTCAACCCTGTGTGTAACGTATCAGTTCTTGAATGGCCTTATATCAGAAGAGAAGGACCGTAGAATAGACAAGAACGTGATCAGGTTACCAAGGTTAAAGGTTACTCCGATTTCAACCACTAAGGTCTCAATCTCCTACCTGTGCTTCTCAACTCTCAAGAGAAGTCTTTATAGTCGTTAGGTAATTCCCACAGAGGAACTGCTACCTAATAGAGGATGACTATACCACAACAAGCATTCACCGAAGTAAAAAGAGTGTACGATCAATTCCACAGAGAAATCTCACGTATGCTTAATGCTTGCGGTTTCTCGTCCCTTAACCCTCTATTTATAACACTCAATAAGATAGGTTGCTTTGGAATTAAGCAACTAGTTACTTGTCCCACAAGTTTAGGAAACCCTAACTTGTAAACCAAGTAAACAGAGATTTATCTCAATTGGAATTCTTTTAACGTTTATCTGCCAAGTGTTTGTTAGCTCAAAAACACTTCAAGATAGAAATCCAACAGACCAGAGATAATCTTTATCTTATTGACTCATTGAGATTCGTTAGATGAACCACATAAGATATTTCGTGATAACCAAGTCCAACTAAGAGATAAAGGAGTCAGAGTTTAACCCGTGTGAAATTACAGAGAATATTCACCTTGGACGGTTCGCAAACCGTCCTTCTGAATTACGACCAAATACATCGAATCTGAGGTTCACGTACATGTACGTGTACAAATTGATGTTTTGGAACTCAGGGGAAAATCCCAAGTCACTGTTCACGAACCGGTTTGAGAACCGTCGTTATTCAGATTAGGGTTTAACTTGGATCCGCTGGAAGTTCTGGGCTGGACCAGTACTTAGACGTGTTATACGTCCTCAGCTATAATCCACTGGACTCTTGCTCAAGAGTACTCCTTTAGATTCACCCATATCCAACAAGTGATTTGCAAGCAAACCATTGCAATGGACAAATGGTATCGAATCTATCTCATGCATTCTTGTAAACTTAGTATTCCTGGGAACAAATACCAACATAACACATGGTCATGTAGACAAGAATACGATCTCAATCGCTATTAGTATCTCTACTAAAGTAGCCGACTATGTCGAAAGATATAATACGTATAATAGAATAATTTCCATAATAGTCATAACTCCTACTAACCTTTTGTCGATGAAGAATAATTGATGTCTTCTTTGTCTTCACAGTCTTCGTCTTCAAGGTCTCTACTACTTTGTTTATATCCTAATTCCGAAATCTAAACTCTAGCAGGCTAAATCAAGATTGAGTTTTGACACCTAAAACTGACAACCAGCTTGACATACCAGTTGAAAAAGGAGGGGCACCGAAATACAACCAACTTTTCGTTTGGGCTCGTGAGTCTTATGGTTTGAGTTTGGACGATCTCAAAAATCAATATCCAAACTCTAATAACTGGAGTTGTGATCTTGGTGATCAACTCAACAAAGTTGGGACTTTGGAGTTAAACTCTACAGTTATTGAATAACGTACTACTTGGTGCTTTAATTATATAATCAGAGATATAATGCGGAAAGTAAAAGCACACAAGACACCAGAGATTTTTTTAACGAGGAAACTGCCTTGCAGAAAAACCTCGGGACCTCGTCCAGATTGAACACCGCCCAGTACAAACTGACTACAAACGCTAGCCTACTATAAGACTTCGGTGTGGGATGTAGCAGAGACCAACTCCAGCCCTCCAAGCGAATTGGCTACTGTCGCACTCCTTACGTCTCTAGATCCCCCACAGATCGTCACGCACTTGATTCCCCCAGCTGACGTCCTTTACAGGCCTAGGAGTTGCTTTGACCGATGTCAAAGGCTTGTGTCAGCTTTGCAACCTAATTGTTGACGTATGGTCTAACTGTCCTCTATCAGTTTACCACACACAAGTTGACTTCCTTCGAATGATTAAATCCAGGTCATACGGAAATCTACTTCACAAATCAGGGCTGACAAGCAAACCGAGTAAGCTATGCCCAATTTGTCTCTACCTCAGTTATACACGAAGAATCACTTAAGAAACTTGTATAACTGGAGCTAACTAGGTCTTACAACACCGAGTGCAGCCGTGCGTTGCTACCTTTCAACCTTTACGTAACTTAACCAGTTCTTGAATAGCCGTATAGCAGAAGAGACGGACTATGGAATAGACATGAACAAAGATAGGTTACTGAGGTTACAGGTCAATCTGATTTCAACCACTAAGGTATCAATCTACCTGTGCTTCCCAACTCTCAAGAGAAGTCTTTTATAGTCGTAGGGAGTTCCCAGAGGATCTGCAACCTATAGAGGATGACTACACCACAACAAGCGTTCACCGAAGTGAAAAGAGTTTACGCTA
The DNA here is from genome assembly GCA_023529015.1 of Papaver nudicaule. Classification (NCBI taxonomy): domain Eukaryota; kingdom Viridiplantae; phylum Streptophyta; class Magnoliopsida; order Ranunculales; family Papaveraceae; genus Papaver; species Papaver nudicaule. The sequence goes on along the minus strand of JAJJMA010202624.1, from coordinate 8,793 downwards.
CCTTCCCTAAGGACCTTCACGTGTGCTTGATGCTTGCGGTATTTATCCATAGACACCTATATTTATAACATTCAATAAGATAGGTTGCTTTGGAATAAAGCAATCAATTACTTGTCCCACAAGTTAAGGAAACCCTAAACTTGATAACCAAGTAATAGAGATAATCTCAATTGTAATTCTTTTTATCATTTATCTGCCAAGTGTTTTGTTAGCTCAAAAACACTTCAAGATAGAATCCAACAGACCAGAGATAATCTTATCTTATTGACTCATTGAGGATCGTTAGATGGAACACAAAAGATATTATGTGATATACAAGTCCATCTAAGAGATAAAGGAGTTTAGAGTTTGACCCAAGTGAAATTCTGAAAGAATATCCACTAAATCCGACACCAGCAAAGTAACCAACATTGGATTCGCGTACAGGTTCGCGAAATGTTCAGTCACTTTGGAACTCAGAAGAAATCTGAGTTTCTGGTTTGCGAACCGGTTCGTGAACCGTCCGCCTGTCAGATTTCGTCAAATCTGGATTCCGCTGGAAGTTCTGGGCTGACCAGGACTTAGACGTGTATACGTCCTCAGCTGTAATCCATGGACTCTTTGCTCAAGAGTACTCCTTTAGATTCACCCATATCCAACTAATGATTGCAAGCAAACCATTGCAATGGACAAATGGTATCGAAATTATCTCATTCATTCTTGTACTCACAGTATTTGTGGGAACAAACACTGGTCATGACACAAGGCCACGTTAGACAAGAATACGATCTCAATCGCTATTATCACTACTAAAGTAGTCGACTATATTTCGAAAGAATAGAGAAAGTAGAATAGAAGAATTTCCATAAAAGTCATAACTCCTACTAACCTTTTGTCGATGAAGTCTTCAAGGTCTCTACTACTTTGTCTATATCCCAATTCTGAAATCTAAACTCTAGTAGGCTAAATCAAGAATTGAGTTTTGACACCTAAAACTGACAACTAGCTTGACATAACAACGCTAGTGGGTTTGACCGGACAATGCCCTAACAATCTCCCCCTTTGTCAATTTTAGTGACAAAACCAATTTACATATGGATTCAAATAATATACAATGAAGTACTAACCAAATGTATCTCTTGATTTCTTGAATTCTTCAACTTCTCCCTTGAGTCTTGATGTGTTCATTAAACTCCTGTTGATGAATCCGTAGTCAGCAGCTACAACATATCCAGCTCAAACAACCATAAAGGTACGCTTAAGCTTACGTGGGTTAGTATGCTCATCCCACATGTTGTTTGTGCGTAAGAGTAAGAATCTGAGCAAACTTTAAAGTTGGTGTATCAAAACTTTTAAAGTGATTCTACTCATTCTTGATACGAAGCTTCTTCCCAGCTTTAATTACTCCCCCTTACTTGATACTTTGTGAAAAGCACAACAAGTAAGCACGTGATGTTCTCCCCCTATGGTTATGCACCTTAATGCACCACAAGAACAAGAACCATATCTATTCTCCCCCTATTTGTCACAAAAATATGACAAAGTAGTTCGAGACTAGGGTTTCATACACCTATGATAACAGGTGAAGCTAAGTACTCGCATATCAAGTGTAAAGATGGTATACTTAAGTAATCTGAACAACAAGATTCCTGAGTTCTCACCTTATGGAGAAATATAAATACACTTTCTCCCAATATTCCACATCCACGCTCCCCAAAAAGATTTGTTATTAAGCGCAAGTTCAAGATAAGAACTTTCCCCCGTGTGGTGTCATCCATTAAAGAACAACTGACAAAGACTAACATGGACAAGAACAATTGAATGTTATCCAGTTTTGCTTTGTTAATAATCTCTTTTCCTTAGCCAATTTTTCCGGAAAAAGAGTTTATGATTTCGAGTTTGGAAAACTTCTAGAAATCATACAACCAAAAGTTTCTTAATCGTGAGAAAAAGCATAACTTTTGTAAATACGACGTTAATGTTTCCTTTGACATGTGAGTCTCTCTCGCGATTTATGAGACCATGTTTATAATTGGATGTACCAAAGTGTAACATGAAGTCTCTTGTAAATTTTTCTGTATACTTCAACGGTTGATAAATAAAGCATGCAATAATGCTAAATTTAAACTTCAAGCAACAAAACATCTAAGAGTATTGAAGTTAATACAGACGATGTTCAAATGGAAACAGTTCACCCAACACAAAGCAAAGTTTAACAAAAGCATAAAGAGGTGATAAATCACCCCATATCCTCGTCGTCTGATGGAATGGTATGCTGCTCAATGATATCATACATTGCAGAAGCAATATACGGATCAACATGAGGAATTGCAAGGTTAACTGCCTGAGCATATCCGTCGCACTTGGTTCGAAGTCTGTAGATCTTCTCCTCAAGTTGTTCTATGCGAGGATCTGGTACGACCATTTGAACCGATTTCTTGATCTTGTCAATGTCCTTCTGAACGAAGAGCTTTGGGCCATCACCCATTGGTCCGAACATTTTAACCATGAATCTCTTGCAGATTTCTGTAATCAGGCAGGGGAACCCGAGATTCCTATGTTTGTTACCCCAGGTTCTGATCATCTGTCTGATTATAATGCCACAGAAATCGATTGGACCATTCCCTTTGTGAAGGTGATAAACTATCTCGAACATGTCTCTGTTCCATTTATCCTTATTCAGGGTAACTGGAATAAGATTGTGTGAAGCCAAGATACCAAAAACCTTTAACTCAGGCTTGATTCCTTCGATAGGGGCTTTCCCATCTCTCCACTGAGGGCTAGAATCGAGCACACCTTCAGCAAGTATATCATCAGATGGACGATCCCCTTCCAATTGTGGAAGTGTCATCTCAAAGGCAGGGTACTGAAGTATTGATACGAGTACACCCTTATCCACTTTGAGAACTCGGTTGCCAATCCGAGTCATGAAACTACACCGATCCATATCACATTCATGCATGTTGGCATAAAACATACGAACAACAAAAGGAAAGTTGTCGGTGTAACTACCTTCATGAATACATCCCCATGGAAGAAGACTCATAAATGGTGGATATGAAGCCAAGGTACTTCGGTCGAGTTTCCTTTCTACTGTGAAGCCCCGTTTCTTCACATACTCAGCTTTGGCTGTCTTGCTGATGAAAGGCATACTGAGACCTGGATCATGGGACGGTTCGGGAATCGCCTCAGGCATAGTTTCTTCATCAGATGACCAGTAATTTGGCTCATCATCACTATCATTTACATCAATTTCTCTACTAGTAGAGGCTATGTTTCTGGCACTTCTTCTAGGCATTTTAAGAAAAAGAAAGCAAGAACACTTACTTGATGATTTCTCCAAAACTACAAGGAGATAGCAAGAATGATTTGTAACCCCTTAATTGTTTTTCCAATCCGCTTGTTTTAATACCAAGATGGTGTAAATCGGTTCGCAAACCTTGAAGATCTTCAACAGCAGCAGTGAGAAGCCATTAGAGTTTCTTTAAAACCTCAAAAGAATATGAGGTGGGGAAGAGAACTCGAGAAGACCTTATCCAGAGCATTCGGGTCCGGGCGGTTCGGGAACCGGGTCATGGATTCTGGATACCCCATATGACTATGGAATAGTCCTGTGAGTAGTTTTCAGACCCGGTTCTAGGGGTTCCTAGGCTTTACATGTGCAAAACACATGTGTCTTGGTCAAAGAAGGTCTTTGACTACTTCCTAGGATAATTTTTAGGACATTTTTCTCTTCATACCATGATCTAATGGAGCAAGGCTCAACATTTAGAGTTAGCGTGTGAGAAGTTATTCCAATGATGTCTTTATATTAAGCTTAGACGGAATAGACTTGATATTTAGACATAAAATACTTTCGCGTCCCCAAGAAAGAATTTCTTTCCAGTTTCTAATTGAAACTGAGGGATTTTGGAATTTATGATTAATTCTTTCTGAAAAAGGAGGGGTACCGAAATACTACCAACTTTTCGTTTTGGCTCGTGAGTCTTATGGTTTAAGTTTGGACGATCTCAAAAATCAATATCCAAACTCTAATAACTGGAGTTGTGATCTTGGGGATCAACTCGACAAAGTTGGGACTTTGGAGTTAAACTCTACAGTTATTGGATAACGTACTACTTGGTGCTTTAATTATATTATTCGAGATATAATGCGGAAAGTAAAAGCACACAAGACACCAGAGATTTTTTTAACGAGGAAACTGCCTTGCAGAAAAACCTCGGGACCTCGTCCAGATTGAACACCGCCCAGTACAAACTGACTACAAACACTAGCCTACTATAAGACTTCGGTCTGGGATGTAGCAGAGACCAACTCAAGCCCTCCAAGCGAATTGGCTATTGTCGCACTCCTTGCGTCTCTAGATCCCCCACAGATCGTCACGCACTTGATTCCCCCAGCTGACGTCCTTTACAGGCCTAGGAGTTGCTTTGACCGCTGTCAAAGGCTTGTGTCAGCAATACTGGCTTTGCAACCTAATTGTTGACGTATGGTCTAACTGTCCTCTATTACCACACACAAGTTGACTTCCTTCGGATTGTTAAATCCAGGTCATACGGAAATCCACTTCACAAATCGGGGCTGACAAGCAAACCGAGTAAGCTATGCCCAACTTATCTCTACCTCAGTTATACACGAAGAATCACTTAAGAAACTTGTATAACTGGAGCTAACTAGGTCTTACAACACCGAGTGCAGCCGTGCGTTGCTACCTTTCAACATTTACGTAACTTAACCAGTTCTTGAATAGTCGTATAGCAGAAGAGACGGACTATGGAATGACAAGAACAAAGATAGGTTACTGAGGTTACAGGTCAATCTGATTTCAACCACTAAGGTATCAATCTACCTGTGCTTCCCAACTCTCAAGAGAAGTCTTTTATAGTCGTAGGGAGTTCCCAGAGGAGCTGCAACCTATAGAGGATGACTATACCACAACAAGCGTTCACCGAAGTGAAAAGAGTTTACGCTACCTTCCCTAAGGACCTTCACGTATGCTTGATGCTTGCGGTATTTTTCCATAGACACCTCTATTTATAGCATTCAATAAGATAGGTTGCTTTGGAATAAAACAATCAATTACTTGTCCCACAAGTTACGGAAACCCTAAACTTGATAACCAAGTAATAGAGATTAATCTCAATTGGAATTCTTTTTATCATTTATCTGCCAAGTGTTTTGTTAGCTCAAAAACACTTCAAGATAGAATCCAACAGACCAGAGATAATCTTATCTTATTGACTCATTGAGGATCGTCAGATGGAACACAAAAGATATTATGTGATATACAAGTCCATCTAAGAGATAAAGGAGTTTAGAGTTTGACCCAAGTGAAATTCTGAAAGATATCCACTAAATCCGACACCAGCAAAGTAACCAACATTGGATTCGCGTACAGGTTCGCGAAATGTTCAGTCACTTTGGAACTCAGAAGAAATCCGAGTTTCTGGTTTGCGAACCGGTTCGTGAACCGTCCGCCTGTCAGATTTCGTCAAATCTGGATTCCGTTGGAAGTTCTGGGCTGACCAGGACTTAGACATGTATACGTCCTCAGCTATAATCCATGGACTCTTTGCTCAAGAGTACTCCTTTAGATTCACCCATATCCAACTAATGATTTGCAAGCAAACCATTGTAATGGACAAATGGTATCGAATCTATCTCATTCATTCTTGTACTCACAGTATTTGTGGGAACAAACACTGGTCATGACACAAGGCCACGTTAGACAAGAATACGATCTCAATCGCTATTATCACTACTAAAGTAGTCGACTATATTTCGAAAGAATAGAGAAAGTAGAATAAAAGAATTTCCATAAAAGTCATAACTCCTACTAACCTTTTATCGATGAAGAATAATTGATGTCTTCTTTGTCTTCACAGTCTTCGTCTTCAAGGTCACTACTACTTTGTCTATATCCCAATTCCGAAATCTGAACTCTAGTAGGCTAAATCAGAATTGAGTTTTGACACCTAAACTGACAACTAGCTTGACATACCAACGCTAGTGGGTTTGACCGGACAATGCCCTAACACCAACGCTAGTGGGTTTGACCGGACAATGCCCTAACAATCTCCCCCTTTGTCAATTTTAGTGACAAAACCAATTTACATATGGATTTAAAAGATATACAATTAAGTACTAACCAGATGTACCTTGATTTCTTGAATTCTTCAACTTCTCCCTTGAGTCTTAATGTGTTCTTTTTAACTCTTGTTGAAAAATCCGTAGACAGCACCTACAACATATCCAGCTCAAACAACCACAAAGGTACGCTCAAGCTTACATGGGTTAATATGCTAATCCCATATGTTGTTTGTGCAAAGAGTAAGAATCTGAGAAAACTTTAAAGTCCGTGTATCAAAACTTTTAAAGTGATTCTACTCATACCTGATACGAAGCTTCTTCTTAACTTTAATTACTCCCCCTTACTTGATACTTTGAAAAAGTACAGCAAGTAAGCACATGATGTTCTCCCCCTATGGTTATGAACCACGAGAAAAAGAACCATATGTATTCCCCCCCTATTTGTCACAGAAATATGACAAAGTAGTTTGAGACTAGGGTTTCATAAACCTATGGAATTGGTTAAGCTAAGTACTCGCATACCAAGTTTAAGATGACATAACTAGGAAACCAGGACGATGATCTCTAAGTTGATTCATCTTTGGAGAAATATAGACACACTTTTCTCCTAATATTCCACAACCACGCTCCCCAAAAGATTTGTTATTAAGCGCAAGTTCAGTTAAGAACTCTCCCCCATGTGGTGTTATTCAATAAAGAACAACTTACAAATCCTAACATGGACAAAAACAATTTAATGTTATCCAGTATACCTTTGTTTATAATCTCTTTCCCTTAGCCAGATTTTTGGATAAGAGTAAATGATTCCGAGTTTGTGAAAACCCTAAAAATCATACAATCAAAAGTTTCTTGATCATAAGAAAAAGCATAACTTTTGTAATATACATAACTATGCATCACTATCGAGGTAACGGAAAGAGCTATGTGTTGCAATAAGATTGAGGTAGACAAATCAAGTATTGCAAACATCATTAATAGTCATCTAAAAAGAACTTTTATTAATGAAATAAAGTAGTACATGCTGAAAAACTCTAAAAAGCATGAAAAGGCAAACTACTTCTAGATATAGTTTATATTCCTTAGGCAAAAGTAATAACAAGTTCTCACAAGAAATCAACTATCTTAACAGAAAGAACAGTCTTATTACTTGAGGTTATCAAAGTACCAAGTTGTTCTTCAATGGTTGAAACTCTCTTAGTTAAATCATGGAGGCCAGTATTCACATGATTTGCGAGAGCACCCATCTCACCAGCAAAGTATTTGAGCTGATCAAGTACTTCATCCATCTTTTTATCTAGATGAATTTCCTTCCTTTCTGTAACAGTTAGATTACACTACAAGAAAATTGGCCATCAGCGACAAACCATTTTGTCGCAAAATATATTGTTTTAGCGACGAAAATTTTTTGTCGCACAGTTTGTCGCTAATAGCCCGTCGCTAAATGTATACAACGACAAATTTACTTCTTTCGTCGCTGATGTATAGCAGCGACAAAAATAAAAAATTGTGGCTAAAATAACATATTTAGCGACCAGGAATCATTTTGTCGCAACCATGAATTATTAGCGACATCATTTTTTGTCGCAGGATTTATTTCTTTTGCGACTACATGTATTATTGTCGATAATGAAATCTTATTGCGACACACTATTTTGCCGTGAAAAAGTCTACAAATGAGGATATGTCACCTTACTTTCCTGCTAAAGGGCACAATCTTGCAAATATCATATATAATATAAGCAAACTCCATTAATCAAAATCATATTTATCAAAATAATGGTTCACAGGTCCACACAAACGTACCAAATCGTCATAAGTAAGACGAAAAATACAAGAAAGATAAGCTATGACTAATAGTTCTCTAATACCTAGCTAGTCAATCTTTACCTACAGCAATAGCAAAAGAGAGAAGAAGAACAAGATAAGAAAATCACTGAGAATGAAACTCTTAATAACATTACTAGGTACTTATATGTCTTGCCTATGTGACAACACCTGCAATCTTAACCAACAAATCTTGTTTCCCTCTAGCATCTCCAAAAGCCCATTATAATCTTGAATTGTTTCAAACCTTATTCTTACCCTGAAGCCTTATGAGCAATTCGTCATTTTCTTGCATCAATGATGCCATACGGTATACGATCTGGATCCAAGTATGTGTTCACATATTTGTGTTTTATCAAGTGGCTATGATTCTTCTTTGTTCGTCTGTTCCTCTAGAAGGAGTGTCGTCATTGAATCCTCCATGAGACTGAAAATAATTAGTCTCAACCGAAGCACAAGATAATGATGCATCAAAATTCAATATTTATTTTGCTACGGAGGTGATAGTTCAATTATTTTCAAAGTAATCAAGGAAATGATAATTAATGGATTGCATTAAGTAAGCAATCATTTAAAAAATACATCAGAATTGTCATGTAATGTACGAATAAGTACGCATGCCAAATTGGTAAGAATGTCAATGAATGCCAGAAAATACAAGTTTTGACAATTATAAATTGTTCTTTCCGAAGATAACATAAAACCAAAAGGGTGCTAAGAACTTACACATTATGCTCTAGTCCAAGTTGTTTCACATCCCATTTGGCATTGTAATTATTTGCACGTGCTCGATAAAGTTAGGCAGGGCACCTTTAGCAAAACTTCATTAACAGAGATAAGAGAAGAAACTATCAGAAACATTGATCTCCAGAATTTCCTGGAAAATTAATTCGTAGAAGA
>JAJJMA010202621.1:28309-44206 GCA_023529015.1 Papaver nudicaule | reverse complement strand
ACAAACCTAATTCAATAAACCACCAATCGAAATGAAGACATAAATTTGCAGAAAGGATGAAAACATACCTAATTCAATAACCTAATTCAATGCTAAAACTTAATAAGGGAAGCCAAAAAAAGAGAAACCCTAATTAAACAGCCGAGAGAATTCTTACGGTATTTCTTTGAGAAGTTCGGTGTATAATATCAGCAGTTTCAGAAGTTCATTGTAACAATCAGCAGTTTCAGAACCGGAAAAAACTACTTTGGCAGTATCAGAAACCCTTTATCTTCCCATACTACCAGGGATAGAGAGACATGGTGTGCTAGATAGAAATGTTTGGGAACTGAAGTGTTTTGGGTTTGGAAATGCCTTATAAAGTCTCAGGGTTTAATGTTAAGAAGGTGAGGGGGTTGTTCCGGGTTTACAAAAATCCATTTATAAAAACTGTTCGGTTTGTTCCGGGTTTTGAAAAGATCCATCCTCAACTAACCATCCTGGACGGTTAACTATAATCGCCGAGTCGACTCGGCGATTCACGTGGGAAAATCGGAACAGACATGGACTTCTATTTTCGAAACAGTAGCATACCAAACGGATTAGCCAGCTACAGTCGAACACTGTTGTCGTTTTCTCTATTTTATTTCTATGATTTCTAAGACCGGTGCGAATTTCCCAGCCTTCCAAAGACCCTTGCCTCCAAGATGTATAATGGTCCTTCTTGGTCTAGTCATCCGTCTCTAATAAAACTCTTAGCTCTTTTCTACTTTGCCTTCCTTTACATTTTTTTTTCATTTTTTACTGTTGTTTAGCTAACAATATACTCGGGTGTGTTATCTAGTATAGTTCCGACGTCCCAGATCTCTAGTCGTTCTTAAATAATTACAAATTGGGAATTTACTCTTATACATGTCCTTCGACTTAGGACACATATGAAATATTGTAACAGTCTGACAGTTTTATTAACTTAAAGAAAAAGAGAAAGTAAAGTAAAACTAATCATTGGGTCTCTTTGGCTTGTTTGATGATCCCCTATTGCCCATTTGGTCTCTTCATTTTGGATGTGTTTAACTTTTCGCCATTTGCGCCTATTGGTCTTTAGTCGTTCCAGTGCCGCTTGTTAGCACAGCAGGGTAGAGTCGTATCTTTCCTCTGTTGTTTTTTTTTTTTTTTTTTTGAAAGGTTGGATTTTTTATTTAAAAATAGCAAGTTTAGAGTTACATTTAGTACAATTGTAATCAACCAAAAAGGACATCACTTGATTACGGTAAGAAACTCCTCTCTCGCATCCAAACCATGAGCATAACAGGGCGGACCCTTTGACTAATATACCCTTCAAGGTTAACCGCATCGTCGACTGCACAACTTTATCTAAAGAAACACCGCATGTTGTATTGGTGCCAAACGGTCTTACCAGCGGATACACTAGAATGTATCCGACATTTTTGAAAAAGATTTGATGGAGTAATGGTTGTTGAGATGGAAAACGAACCCTTGACAAATACCAGGAGCAAGATACCATTGAGAGAAAACTGGAGCAATACCACGAAGCCATAGATCTAGACCTAAAAAGAACCTAAAAAACAAAATACATACACCATACTTATTATAAACATGGCAACTAGAAACACAAAGTACTGTAAACTAATTACCCCATTTCCATAGGGGAAAATGGGGGAATGAACTAAATTATTACAACCTGAAGAACTTAAAATGCTTCGAGAATTTCTTAAATCCTTCTTTCCATATCAAGACCGATGGACCACTGATTTGTCGAGTTGTGAGACTGAGAGTTGATTACAAATTCGAAATCAGGATTGAATTTATAATATAATTGTTGAAGGAAAGGAAGATCAAGAAGGAGTAGAACACATAAAACTTATGAAAACATGATGGATATGCAAATGAATGAAGTTGAAATGATGAACTACACCTACCACAGGTTTGGATTTGAGTGAAAAATTGACATGCAAAATATTTTGGCTCGTTAATGGTGGAGCGAGTCAACTCATTGAGAGAGATAAGTTTTTGAATATGTGGTAGTGGTCGATCAAAAGTGAATTTTTGAGGTTTCTATATGTGGATGCATATGTGCCATTTAGTTCACTTCCTTTGTTATATTTGTTTATAAATAGTCTATTTTGGCTTTATTTTCGTTCATTGATTTATTTACTTTTGTTTTATTTCCTCTGGTCTTCAACATTCCTTGGAAATAATATTTTCAATGTATTCTTTGGTTATAATGGTTGATCCTATTATTATTGGAGCTTGTGCGTGTTTTTATAAAAAGGTGGTAGTTGATCAATTTTTCCTTTTTTTTTTTATTTTGTCCTTCATTTTTTTTTAAATCGTGATGATCTCTCTATGATGTTAAATGCTGGTGGTTGATCAATTCCATTCTTCCTTCATTTTTGTCGCAATTTATGAGAAAGTCAAAACCTACGAGCCGAGTCACTTTGGTTATCTTGTTGTGCCAAAGGTTGTCAATCATGATTAGAAACATGTTTGATCCCTCATAACCTCGTCGTTCTTTATGTACTCTTGTGATTTTTTTCGCACCGTACTGTAATATGGTCATGTTGGTTTTAAAGTTTCGAGTTATCTGAACTATACATAAGAAACTAGTGTCTATTGACAAAAAGGTGGACGGTCGAAAGTATGCTGACGAGGTCGCGTACTGCCAAGAAGACCTTGCCCGAGAACACCGATAGTCCAAAGGTCAAGAATATAATGAGTGTATAGCATAAATGACTCCTCGGGTTGTCATGCAGTTGTTATCCACGTCCGTAAGAATATGGACAAAGCATTTTTCATATATGTTTTCCAAAAAAACAAGAGTCGACTCAAATCGGCAAGATGTGGTTTATGGGGGATCTCCAAGAGTTCTACCATGAATTGCTAATGATTTGGGTGCCTTTACTTGATCTCGTTGAAGGGTCTCTTCGTGGTTGTTGTCTTTTAATGTACCTGATTTTTTCCCTTGTATGCTCTCATAATCTGTGTCAGAGCATTGCTCGGTTGAACCCACTAGCGTTATTATGTCAAGTCAGTTGTCAAGTTTAGTTGTCAAAACACAATCTTTGATTTAGTCTACAGTATCGTTTCAGACTAGGATAGACAAGGTATTGAGACGAAGACCATTTGAAGATTGAAGACCTGAGCTTACATACTTGATATTTATCGTCCTGTCGTCAAAAGATTATAAGGTTTTCCTTGATTTCGTTTTTACCAATATTATCAATTTAATAGTCGATGATGTTGCACATATTGATCTTGAATGATCGAAAGACGAATTCTGTTGGCACATAGGTTTTTTTTCCCCATAGTGACCAATGATATTAGTATTTCATGGGTATAAAGTTTGTTTTTTGAAGAAGTACTCGACAGCCAACGCATTCATATTGCTGTAGGAAAATCCTTGAACTTTGGCGTGACTAACGTGAACGCGTTCATAAGGTAATTACGAATTTCTGAACTCTAAAAAGTCACGACATGAACGCTTTCATGAATGCGTTCATAACCAGTCGAGACAAAAACTTCTTTGAGGTTTTTACACCTTATAAACACGTTCATAATGAGGTTTTCGGATCTCCTGTCCACTTTTTAAGTCTTTCACGTTCAAGTATTTTTCCGAACCTTGCACGGTTTACTTACTTAGCCATTTCCATATCCTTCACATAGGTCAAGGAGAGTCTTCTCACTAGCTTAAGCCACTTGGCTAAAGGATTTAGAGAAGTCTGGGTTGGATCTTTAGAAAGTTATTAGACATCCATTGTTCGAGAACTTACTTGAGCCCTACTCAAGGTTAACTTTTAAGCTACCCTTCCTTAATGATCAATATGAATAGACGACCTTCTGCAAAGATACATTCGTATCCTCTACACATTATTGTGTATCATTGCATAAAGTTGGTCGTCATCTCGAAATCTTTTTTATTAGGCTACGACTATAGAATGACTTCACTTGAGGTTCGCGAAGGACATGTCAGATTAATAATCCTGATCCCGTATCTTAGGTCAATTTTTGATAGAAACTTCGTACGACTGCACTCGGTGTTATAAGTCCTAGAAGTTCCATAACGCAATTCACGAATTAGGTTTTGCATTAAGTTCGTCACGCATTACGATGTAAAACTAGTTAGGCTAGATCAATAAGACCTAATTCGTATATAGATTTCCATTAACCTTGACTTTAAGTCTAAAGGAGATCATCTTTTGTATTCTTTGTTGAAAAACAAATCGAGTACAACCAGGCGTCCTGTTAGAGAAAGAGTAGCGCTAATCTTCACGAAGGACTGTGGAGCAAACCCTAGGCCTGTAAAGGACATCAGCTAGGGGAATCAAGTGCATCGGTTTCTGTGGGAGCCAAGAGACGTAGGAATATAATGGTAGTTAAGTTGCTTGGAGGGTTAATTCAGTATAGATACATTCAAGTCCGAAGTTTGATAGTAGCCTAGCGTATTTATTCGTTAATACTGTGTGTGTTCAAATTTGGACTAGGTCCCGAGATTTTTCTGCTGGTTGCGGTTTCCTCGTTAACAAAACTTCTGATGTCTTGCTGTACTTTTACCTTACGCATTATATTGTCTCTGATAGATATAATTAAAGTATTGCAAGTTTGTTGAATTAAACCTTCGAGTGAATCCATCTCTTTGAGATCTACGAGAACTTGTTCTTGTTAGGGATTTTGTGCTTGAACAAAGAACTTGACTCAGGTTCTTGTTTGAATACTGATTTGTGAGATCGTTCAAACAAACTAGGTTCACGAATTCAAAAGTTGGTGGTATACGTGGTATCCCCTCATTTTCATCTTGGACCTCGTAAGATCCCACGCACTTGATTCCCCTAGATGTCGCCTTGATAAGTCTAGAAGTTTCTTCAGCCGTACTAAAGACTTTAGCACAAACTCGTCCTCCAACATGCATGGCAAAACTGAATCTTCTTTTGATATCAAATTTGGTGAACGAAATCTAAGAGCCTTGGATCGAAACCAATAACTCTATTCTCTTTCGTATTAGGAACACTTAGTGTCTTCTAAACGTACAAGATATGCCTAACCGCGAAACTATTACCAACAAGGTCAATCTACAAAACTAGTGTGATTCCCTTGTAGAATCTCCTTAAGACTTAAAAGCACACAACGCCTAAGCAAAATCCTTTAATCATGATTGGTCGTCTTCGAGAACAAGGAAGACGACCAATCAACAAGAATAAAACTATAAATTAAGATAGGTTTAGAACTTGTGCTTCACGAATCCCCAAAGTGAAGTCTTTTTAGTTAAACCGATAAACGGTTAGGAGGAGCGACTATGCAACTTAATGCTACACAAAAATGTAAGGGATTGAGTTGTAGCGTTGCAATGTCTCCTCTATTTATAGTGAATCAATGAGGTTTAGTTACTTAAGATAATCTAACCTCAGATTCAAGTTTCTCATGTAAAAAAAAAGAGAATAACTCTCTAAAATTGCAAGTATTGAATTGTTACCTTTGATAGTTCTTTCCTCACAATGAGTTCTTTCCAATTAATTCAAGGTATTAGCAATAATAGCTCATAATTAATTATTTAAAGTAATTTACTCACAAATATAACCTTGAACAAACTAAGTAAACTTAGAGTATACTAACTCAATAATGCAATAACAATTCTCGAATATCCTTAGTTTAATCTAGTAGAACTTGATCGTCACACTCAAGATTATCATCGAAGATTAATCAAATCTTGAGAAGGATTCTTCTCTAATTTTCACTATAATCATAATAAAGTCTCGACTAAGTTCGACCGATAGATAAGGTAATAAACATTCAATGAACCAAAATCATACTAACTTTTAGATAAGTTCTCGTATATTCCTTCACTTCCCCTCCATCTTCGATCTTCGGGTCAACTTGATCCGGGTCTCAACATCCTAATCTAACCCGAGTCTGAAACTGACTTTAGTAGATTTAAATCAAGTATTAAGTTTTGGTCAACTAACTTTGACAACCGAGTAGGTTCAACCGAGCATAGTGCTCTAAAAATCTCCCCCTTTGTCAAATTTAGTGACAAAACCAATATTACACATCAAAAACTAATGCAGCTCCAATCTTCAATATGCACTTGATTTCTTAAATCTTTAACTGCTTTGAAATACGTGTATTCTTCAAAGTATTCTTCTCTTGGTTCAACGTGTATTCTTTAATCTCATATTGTTGAAGATCCGTAGCTGTAACAACTTTACATTTAAACTCCCCCTTAGAGTTTGCATGGATGATAGGAATTCCTCTCCAAGTTGTTATTAACCAAGAAGTAGTATTTTAAACAAAACAATTAGTTCATTGTATCGAAACTAAATCAATATTATCGTATTCGATGTGTTCTCCCCCTTAGTCTTTACACATCTCTCATTGTGTAAAACACACAAATTAACTCACTTCCTTTTAGACAAAGCTTCGAAAAGACTATGCCAAATAATAGATCACTTAGATAATTATTAAATCTTCTCCCCCTTTTTGTCACAAAATATGACAAACAACGAGAGAACCAAGGGTTCATCTTGATTTTCCAAGAGACTTATCAAGACTTCAACAAACACAACCGAAAAGATGATTTTACTAAACTTTTCAACTTAGTCGTATCATCTAATATGTACAATTCTCTCCTTAATTCCAAAACCGCACTCCCCACAAACATATTACCATTAAGAGCAAGTTCAATTAAGAACTCTTCCCCATTAATGTGTCATTCCCAAAGAGAAGACACACGACGTCCTTTTTCAAGGATTTTTCCGATTTTAGCAAATCTTATAAGGAACAAAAAGCTAATAATCGTCGGTATTAGCTAACATACACAAGGAAATTTAAGTTAAAAATCAAATTTTTGGCAAATTTTGCGTAGAAAAGTTAAGCCAAAATTATATCAAAAATTCATGCGAATCATAAGACTTCAACCTAATCTCAGCTAATCTCAGCTAATCTCACGAATAGACCATTCAATCCCACAAAGGAATAATCAAGCTAAGAATTATCAATAGTTTACTCCTCGAATGTTTCAAAGAAACAATGAGTAAAAAAGCATCACTTTTGACATATCACTATGAGATCGTACGCAATTTGCAACCCACAAGGGTAACCGTTGAATTATCTCAAAATCAAGCAATACCAAGAGGCATCAAAGAATCAAGTATTGCACATCACCATCAATACGTAAATAAATTCAACTAATTGAATGATGATAAACATAAAGTATTTGATTCAAGTCTTTAGAGATGATGAACACCAAATTGTCACTAACCCTTCGTAGAGAACTTGATAAAGATTCCAAAGATTCAAGGATGGCTCAAATCGGTTCACAAAATCAAAGAAAGTTTGACTTTTTGTGAGCGAACCCTAGTTCGTGAACGACTGTGCGTTCGTAAACATTACGAAAAAGAAGATGAACTTCCTCTTGGGTTGGCAAACCTGTGTACCATGGTATAAAGGCGCAATATGGAAAGTATCCATATTAAGGATGATCCAAGGGTCAACTTAAGCCCGAAGAGCTAAATCTTACTCATGCAAACATGTTAATCAAAAAAAATTTAAAATTAAAATGTATCCATCTTGAAAATATTTTCCTTAAAAAGAAAAAAAAATAGTTTTTTACAATCCATGTAACTGTTATTTTTAAGCAGAAACCAACAATATAGTGAACTAGGCACGTTACGAACCAAGATGATCGATGTTACCCAAAATATTTATATGACAAGACATCAAGATGTAATTTAGATGAGAAACAATATTCCGAATAGGGTAACCTAGATATCAACCCCAATTATTTTAGATATATAAAATCATCTAATTTGCATTATTATCTTAGCAGCTCATAGTACTTCCCATAACATGAAGCAGGGAGACATATTACTATAAGAAGCATAAGATGTGTTGATACCCACATTAAGTCATTACATTTTAGACTCCTTTTGGATGAAAGGAATTTCATCACAGTGCCATAAAGATAAATATGTCTGCCACATAGGAATTATAGTCATAACCATTCAATTCAGGAGGTCACATAACAACTTGAATATGGATTCATATCAATGGAGCAAGGCTCAACAAGAATGAGATAACAATTATTGTCTTTATAAAAACAGGTTCCTATTGCATATTGTTCTAACATATCAAGACACAAATGTCAAGCGAATATTAGGGTCCCACCATAACATCCAGTAAAATATGCTAGACTACAAGTTAAATAAATAGCCAACTGACAAGTACATGAAAATATAACAAGAGACATACATGCATGTATACAAACAGAACCTTCTCCCACGTATATGTACAAAGTGAGAGTTTGTAATAAAGTTTAACATTAATTAAACAACAAATCCTATGGGCAGTCTTGAAACAAGACTAGAACCTTCATTATTTGTTCTTATCCTTCGAAGACTATAATCCAAATTATTTGCTGTCCAACCTTCAAATTATATTCATAATCCAAACCATTTAATCCGACATTAATTCCACTCAAAATCCAAAACGGTTGTCCAACCTTCAATTTCTAGTCTTAATCCAAACATTTTCCCGGCCAACCTTCAATTCTATTCATAGATAAAACTGTTTGCCGTTTCATTTTCATTTTCTTCAAACGCCAAAAAATATATTGTGTAGTGTTGACTTCTATTATCGGAAGGAAGGGACTGATAGTGACCAAGGTAGGATCAAATTAAAGCACATTGATAGTCCCCCTTCATTTCAAAGGAGTGAGATTGCCCATAGAAGTTGGGCTAAGTCATTAATATAGAATTGTGATAAAGGGGCTTCAAAAAAGTGATGCCCTTCATTTTTACTTCTAATATACATGGTGTGGGGATAAGAGTAGAGCTGCACAAGGAAACCGGACAAAACCGAGAATCGAACCGAACCGGAGAAAACCGAACCGATGGAACCGAACCGATAGAACCGAGGTTAAGGTATAGGTTCTGGTTCTAGAACCGAACTAGAACAGGTATAAGGTATAGGTTTAGGCTGTCGGTTAACCGAAACCGACGGAAAAAAACCGATGATCCTAGGACGTTAGATCTACCTAACTCATTCATCCTAGCCGTTCATCCTTAGTATAATATCTCCTTCAAACCCTACTCGCCTTCAGTCTTCCCTTCTTTCTTTTCCTTTCTCTTCTGCTCTCTCTTCTTTTATTTCGTATCTCTCTTTCTGTCTCTCTCTAGCTCGCCTTCAGTAGCTCTCATTTATAGAATTAACATAGCCAATACTGTTTTGTTATGCTATTCTTAGTCAAGTGTTAAAACTTTTTTCAGTGATTTAACACGGTTACAAATCTAGTACATATGTTTCTTGAATTTTCTTTGTTTTGATTTAATCATGATTTTCATATCAAATATCACACACGGATTTGACTTTCTGGTTGATAGATTTTTTTAGTTATTTTCCATGTGATTGTATTAGGAATCTTTGTGATTTTGTGTATTAGGGCTGGATTTTTTTTTAATCATATCTAGGTCAATAAATCTGGTTTGGAATTTGGTACCAGGACTATTCTTCTTTTGTTGAATTTGATTTATGATTTTGTTATACTTTTGGATGATTTTTAAGTTAGGATTTCACTGTTATGTTTTTGATTCAATGAAATTGATTTTGTTTTCTGTATACGTTCAATTCATTTAGGATTTATGATTTGATCAAATTAGTTTAGTTTGAGATATGGGTTTGTTTTAATTTCTCTGTATATGTTCGATTTGATGTTGATTTCATGGATTTTAATTTGTTGACAGGGATTTATGAGAAGAACAAGTAGAGGATCTGTTGCATGAAACTTAATCTCATGGATTGGTTATTTAAAGATGGTTGTTGTTTATAGATTGAGTAAGACTCTGTAAATGATGTTCTAAAGTAATTGTTGTTCATTTAGTTTATAGATTTTGATTATGTATTCTGATTTCATGGATTATGTATTCTGATGTTCTAAAGGTATTGTTGTTCTCATGGATTTTGATTTCATGGATTATCTCATGTATGAGTATGATGTATCTGTTATTTAACTCTGTAAATGATGTTTCAGCAGTTCATCTCATGAGATCTGTGTGATAGTAGTGTGTGTGTCTGATATGTATCATAGTATGATAATAGTGTATGCTATTTTCTGTTTTCCTCTGAATTGAATACATGGATATGAGCTTGAATACATGAAAATGCCACTGACATGAACCGAACCGATAACCGTACCGAACCGACGGGAAACCGAAAAACCGAAAACCGAAGGTTAAGGTTAAGGTTAAGGTTTTCATTCTAGAAACCGAACCTCCTTCGGCTTAAGGTATAGGTTTAGTATCAAAACGTCGGTTAACCGACTTTGTGCACCCCTAGATAAGAGGTGTTTTTGTTGATGAAATGTCTAAGTAACCCTTACAACATTAGTATTAGGACTAATCTAATTCTGACTAATCTAATACCTTTCCTAATCTAATTTAAACCCTTACCTAAAACCAAAAACACAAAAACCAAAAAATATGAGAATCATTTTTTTTTCTCTTCTTCTCCTTCTTCCTTTCACTCAACCTTGTTTCCTCAATTACAATGGATTCCACCCAAAATGGTGGAGCAATGAAGGAGCAAAGGTAAGAATCCAAATCCACCTCTCGTTTTTTTTTTTTTTTTTGGTTCATTACTTAGCTTAGATTCTATCAAAATCAATCAAAAAACGTGATTGATAGACTTACGGCTACCTGAAACTCATCGTTTCTAGCCGTAAGTCATAGTTACAACTCCCATCTGTAGAACATGTAGCCGTCACTTTAGTTTCGTCTGCTATTTAGTATCCAAAAGTTTAATATAGTTACGACTCCTTACATTAGAAGCCGTAAGTTTTGTTACATTCACAAAAAAATTGTGTCGCAAACATACAAGACGTAAGTTCTTATTCCCAGTTGTAGATTGACTTACAACTTGGGAGGTGGTGTCACTTTCCAGCCGTAATGTTAACCGAACAAATTTTGATGTTTCCATTTTTTTTTTTTTGCATCAGAATCACTGAACCAAGTGCTAAAATTACACCACTTGTTGTTAGAGAAGAAAATCCTCAACCTCCCCGGCCATCTGAGGTGGTTGAGATATCATCAAATGAGGAAATATCACCCACTATTGATAGAGACGATTTTCCTCCAGGGGTCAGTATGTGTAATTATCACTTTGCAAATAGAGCACCTCGTAATCTAGGACGAAGAAGAGTTGGTGAGACAGATGATGAATGGATTTCTGAATGTTCAACTTGTGTTAGTGTCCCACGCCATCTAAGGAGGAACACGGTGACGAATGGGACAATATGGAGGACTCCTATTGGTTAGGTGATTGCTAGTACTATACCTGCCCGTCGTCTTACCCGAGATGAGGGGTCAAATTTCAATCAATGAATTATTTGTGTTCCAATGAAGGCTTAGTTGTTTAATTTACTTGTTGTTGTTGTAAGACAAAGTAATGTTTGACTGGTTGGGTGATTACTTGTTTTTTCAGTCTTGTTTTTTTCAATCTTGCTTTGCTAATCAGATGTTCTGAAATAGTAAATCTGAGCCGTAAGTTAGATTACGGCTGGTAACCTATGAAGTTACGACTGAAAGTATGCCCGATTCCCAGCCGTAACTCTGGAGACTAGCAGGGGCATCAGACTTTCGGCTGGTAATGTTACACAAAACCTCAGCCGTAAGTCTGGTGTAAACCCCAAAATTGTTTTTTTTGTATTAAAGTAAGGGAAAACCTCTCAACGGCTCTTTTTGAAAAGTTTGTAGCCGTTGGACATTGTTTCCCTATAAAAACCCAACCATTTATTTGCAAATAACATCACATTGAAAAGCAAACTCTTCCAAAGTCTCTTATATGCTCTAGCTCTTCTTGTCTCACATTAGTAACCTGAAAATAGCTCACTAAACTGTTGCGGGTTCTAAGTTTACAAAAGGAGAAGATTTATGTCTTTGCCGAAACTATATCATTACTATCCAATGAAGGAGCAATTTCGGGCTTTCAAAGGAAACTTGGAGAGCAGTTTGCCTCTGGAAACCTGGTGGGACATTAGTGCGTACTTCTTGACAGAAACCCGCAACCCGATGACATAGACAAAACATGTGATGCAGCATCAGTGGTGGAAAATTGAAAAACGTGTTCGTGAATTCATAAAACTAGTGGCATTTATCAACAGTTGTCACCGTTTTGAGGGTGAAATCGATGAAGACATTGTCAAGAGGACTCTAGCGGAATGGCGACGATGGCACAAAAAGGATTTCAAATATGAACCTCATTACAGGCAATGTAGGAAGCTTTTTATGAAACTTCACGGTAACAATGGTGATTTGGTGTAAGTCAGTTGTATGGTGGTAAAGAATAAGGGGTAACATATCTATGTAACAGTTAAAATCATTTATGGAATGGAAAGAGCAGTTGTTAGTTTAAAATTTTCATTTGGCAGCTGTTGTTTTTGCCTGAAAAACAATGCACCGTCTCTGGGTACTTTCGTAGTGCTCGAGATCAAAATCGAACAAGACAAGCCTAAACCAAGTCAATGGCCTTTCAAGTCTTGCTTCGGTCACAGAGAGGATGAGGTTGATCTAGGGAGGCAAACATTGAAGAAACTTGAGATCAGGTTGAAAGGGTGCGTTTCTGGGTGTAAAGTTCAAGATTTCTGTTGTGAATATGACTAGAAATCTCCAAGGCTGATAATGGTTTTGAAATGCACAGACGATTGCTCTGAGGTTCTGGTGTTTTTTCAAGTATTCTGGTTGTTTTCAATGTTCTGCCTTGGATGATAGAGGAAGCCTTTATTTATGGTGTTGAAGTTACCTTGATCTCTCGATAGAGAAGGTGGGAGTCATGGAAGAGTGGAGGAGTAGAGAACATGAGTTGGTTTTTACAACTGCTGGTCGTGTAGAACATGCCCACTCTGCGCCATTTCCGTATAACTGCCCACTATCCCTATCAGTTTCTTCCTAACTGCCGTAGACCGCCAGACCAATACCCCTAAAGTTATCCCCCCGTGTGATGTTTTGATATCTCGTGTAGATTTGTAGATGTTGTGCTACACATTTTTGAGCTATGACATTTTTGCATAGCAATGAATGTGCATGGATGTGACTTGTGGCCTTGAGTGCAGCGCTATGGCTCTAGCCAAGGCTGCATGTAAGTATGATACACAATACTTTGGCCTTTGTCTAAGGTCCAAGTAGGCATGGCGCCATGGATGCAGGAGTAGCCTTGTCCCTTGGGCAAGCCTGTGCATGGTGCCATGGGATGCAGGTGCTAGACAGGAAGTTATAGGAGGATGGCACCATGGGATGCAGGTGCTAGACACGACGCTATAGGAGGATGGCGCCATGGGATGCAGGACGGGTCATGGCGCCATGGGATGTAAGGACGAGTCATGGCGCCATAGGAGGATGGCACCATGGGATGTAAGGACGGCCTTGGACTTTGGCCAAGGTCTGTGAATGGTGTTATGGATAGCGTGGTGTTTTCCTTCTTGTCCAGGGTCTATGCCTTCGGCCTGAATGAGTTTCGTGTCTATGCCATTCTTAAGTTATAGCTTTTATCACTTCTTGTGATGTAGTTGGTCATGATCTTTGACCCTAGTATCTTACGCTGCGCTGTCCTTTAGCTATGGCGTATTAGGTGACATGTTTAGGCACTTTAAGCTGCTTTTGCATATTACTTAAAGTAATAACCTGTTTAGGTGCGTTTAAGCTGTTCATTTATTGCTCAGGAAGCTCTGGACAATGCCTGGAGTCGTGATTCATCTGAGACTTTCATTAAGACCTAAGAATTGAGTCATATTTTAAGAGGAAGTTCATCTCTTTTATTCTTCCACCTTGGCACCAGTGAGTAATTTAGCTCATATGCTGAGAAATTCGAGGCTATGTCAATATCAACAAATTGGTGGCTTTATATATAGGTGGGTATTTCGGCTCTTGTGCAATGATGTTATTCTTTCCGCTCGGAAGCTATAAGAAAGAACTCATTGAGAGCATATTCAGCTTGCAGAACGGGTTGCATTCTGAGCTATAAAGATTTGCCTGAATAAGCATCGCCTCTTGGCGAGACGTAATAGAGGGACATTTTACGTCTTTACCCCTATTCGATTTTTCACCATCTACAACAGTGTCACTTACGGCTGGTACGTAACAACATTTCCCAGCCGTAAGTAGGTATAACTCAGAAAATTGGACTTCAAAACATCAAGTTTAACCACTTACAAAATATTAAAATTATCCAAATACATTCATCCGATTTAATGTGATTAGACGCTCAAAAAAGAAAAAACAAAAACATTAATCACTCGTAAAAGATTGACATTAATCATTATACCTTGCAAAGTGCGGAGTGATCGTGTAATTAGCACCATCGGAGAAGTAGTGAACCACACACTTAAAGGCATCGGCGATTAAGTGCCCGCAACATGAAAATGACATCCAATATTGTCTATCCATAAGATTATCGCCCCCAATGAGATAGATTATCAAAGCCTTTAAATTCTCTTGGTAAGACCCATTACCCTGTAACATTGAAAGGTAAAAATTAGGACATCTACTTAATTGCGCTAGCAACATCATCCTAATATAGTCGGGTTGGGTCATATTCATTCCATCCAGGGGAAAGGGTCCTAGTTGTTCCCATGAAACATGGTAACCACAATTCCCGTCGCCTTCTACAGCTTCCATTGATATTGTGAAATCATTTTAATGGGGAGATATTTCTTCCATCTAAAGGGGTTATAATGCTTCCAATAATTTGGTAATGTACGTCCTTACCATGCTTGAAAATTCTATTGATTGAAATCTTTACCCTTTCCTTTTTGGAGGACAGTGCCTTACCCTTGCCTTTGATGTCGACTTCGCAACTAGCAACATCGTTCTCTTGTGTTAGAGTAGCAACCATTGGAATGTCCTTGCCTTTGCATTTTACATTGGGTTGATGGCTTGTTGAGCCTTTTTCCAGTTGAGCACGTTTACGTTTCTTGTTGACAAATGCTTGAAGGGTCACCTCCATGTCTTCTAACCCCTCCACCTCCTCCAAGTTATTCATCATCTTGAACTCTCCACTCTCTTGATTCCGGCGGTATTGTTCATTCAACAAGTCAATGCCCGATGGGTATCTTTTCTTTGACTCGATATTTCTCTCTCTTGCCAAACACCGACCTTAGAACCTTGACAATTTGGTGTTAGGCCTACCCCTCCTTTTCTTTCTATCTGGTTAAAAAATATTGCATCTAGTGTGGTTATAAGCCCATTGGCGTAACCTATGGCACCAAGATTGGCTTTGGCCCACATTCATCGTATTTAATTTCGGAAATTTCTTCATATTCATATTTGTCGTCAAACCCTCCCTCAAAATCGACATCGATGACTTGTTCGTTGAATGAAAGTTGCCTCAAATATGGATCGATCTTGCTAAGTGGGATTGCACCGTCTTTGTAATTCGTTATTCTATGGCGACATGGGAGTCCCATGGATGACATGTTGGGACAACAACACTAATCTTTGTAATCTCCATTTCTAAATTTGATAACTTCCTTCATAATTTCCTCGATTACCCAATGCGACACATTGTGGGTGATTCCGTCTAGAATTAGATCGGTAAGGTATCTGGTGTGCTTATGCATTCAATTTTTTTTTCCAAATTCTCCCTTAATCCTATTTAGATCATCTTTGAAGTAAGATCGCATGGCTAAGAAGACCTTAATAAATCCACCATCACCATTATAAAGATTCTTATTGAACCGATAGTGAGACGACTCTACCGAACTTGTTTCTTATAGTGCTTGTGTAGATTGGTGAAAGCCGCGACAAATTGATGCTTGTGAGGATCAAATCATTCCTCCTTCAAATACTTTCTAACTTCGGGGATACGACTCCTATAAGTTAACATATCCATTTCCTTCTCTTCATAATCCTTGATTGTGAG
>JAJJMA010202621.1:0-18309 GCA_023529015.1 Papaver nudicaule | reverse complement strand
ACTACTAAAGTAGTCGACTATATTTCGAAAGAATAGAGAAAGTAGAAATAGAAGAATATCCATAAAGTCATAACTCCTACTAACCTTTTGTCGATGAAGAATAATTGATGTCTTCTTTGTCTTCACAGTCTTCGTCTTCAAGGTCTCTACTACTCTGTCTATATCCCATTTCCGAAATCTAAACTCTAGTAGGCTAAATCAAGAATTGAATTTTGACACCTAAAACTGACAACTAGCTTGACATACCAACGCTAGTGGGTTTGACCGGACAATGCCCTAACAGTTCTCAAATCCGATGCGTTATCCAGGGTTTAGATGCCTTATGTTGCCAAGAATATCACGAGGAGTTATATTTCTCGTATACATCCCATCCACTAAAGCAAATTCATCCTGCGTTAACTTTGCGGCACAAGCATGTTTTAGAAAACACTCTGGTGGACCGTGGTTGTGGCAACCGCTTATGACGGTCTTCAAAAACCATAACCCATTTTGCTTGTTTTGAGAAAAATGGAGTTTGAAGGAGCATTTCGTCTTCTTTGTGAATGAGCATTTCGTCTTCTTATTCGTCTTGGGCTTCGGCACGGTACCCTTTTTCAAGTGACTCTTAAACTCAATACTACAATCGCACACCAATTGAAACGGTTAAAGGTCACACAACTTCCTTTGACTATCAAGCGCATCTTCTCTTTAGCATGTGCAATAGAGCATGCGACGACTTCTTCCTTTTCCAACCATATCTACATTAAACCCAATAAACAAATTAGAGAACAAGACGTTTGAAAAAATATTTATACACGCATATACATAAGAGTGGATACCTACAATAGTTCCTACAAATGGTTGGTAATGATCAGTAGTGTCGTGCCAAACACTATTAGTTGATTGTTGATTATCCATTGGAAAAACTGTTGGCACAATCTACAAAACAAAAACAACATCAAGATGTCAAACATGTCATTATTGATAACTTACGGCCATAAAAAGTAATAAATTAGAAGCCGTAGAGAGACTTACAGCCGGAAGTTACAGACGTAGACAAACTTACGTCCCATATCGATACTTCTACAAGGAGCCGTAACTATTGATTTTCAAAAAAACCCCAAAAAATTCTAAGTCTGGCAAGCCGTAACTAACGTTTGCCAAACGTAAGTAGTTTGCCGAAAAGTAACTGATAAACAGGAGCACTTACATCTGGAAATAGGTGTAGAACAAGCGGTCGTAACTAAACTTACATCTTTTTAGTCTACCAACCTTTAAGATGTAAGTACAGTTCTAATAAAGGAGAACTCACAACTATTTTAACCGTAAGTCACCTATCACCAGATGTATGTATGGGCATTAAATAACATTTAATATTCCCATGCACGGTTACGACTAGGAAAAATATCGGGTTAAGCCGCAACTTAATGTACGACTTGAAAATACCCAAATTCAGTAACTTACGACTCCAATCTGAAGAACTCTCAGACGTAAGTAAAACCTATGGCTGGTGTTTCAAGTCGTAAGTTACTTCTGGAACTCACAAAAATCACATTTTTACGTGATTTTAAGTGTTTTAGCAGAAATAGAGGCATACCTGATTGTTTTCTTGAGTTTGTTCTTCATTGTGGACGTTCATTTCTTCGTAATCTTCAGGATCGGCCTCGTAATCGTTAAGAAACTCATCACTTGTGCTTATAAACTCTTTACAATTAAATAATTTAAAAAAACTTCATTTACTTTAATGGTTTTTTCTACGTATGTTGGTATTGAGAAGAGGATTGTCCTACCTCCATTTCTGGGCTTGATTCACTCGTTTTCGTTGAGTGAATCAAAAGTTGGTTTTTACAAAAGTTGTTTTTTTCCTCTCTCTTTTTCTTCTTCTTCCCACCTCTCTCAATTTCTAAAAAAAATAAATATCCTAAGTTTTTAGAAAATCATGTCTTAAGTAAATTACTTATTTGATTATCAGATTTTAGTTAAATTAAATTAAGTTAATCATCTCTTAATACTAACTATAGATGGGAAAATTAGGTATTATGAAATATTTTACATAAGAAGCCAGCCAAATAACTACGTAGAGACCAAAATTGAGGGGCATCACTTTCCTTGAAGCCCCTATCACAATTTTTAATATAAGACCTTATCCTTTTCTAATGCGAATACTAAATTACTTATGAACAACGTTATTAAGTCCACAACACTCCAAAGAAGACGAATCAATGAAACTCAACAAAGAACCGTAATTTTGGACCTCTCCAAAAATTGTTGGACCTCCCCACTTTTGACAAATAGAGCAAAATTATTAAATTACCCCTCACTTTATATATTTTCTACTAAATTGCAATCACACTAATTAAATACCCAAAACCTAAACCTATTACCGCAACAACTCATTTCTTCTTCTTCTTCTCCGATCTCTCCAAGGTTCTTCACCATTACGAATTTCTTCGTAAATATGAATTTCTTCTTCTTAGCCACAACAGCAGCAAGAAAAACCTATACCTAATCATAAATATGAATTTCTTCGTCGCCTTCTCCTCTTCATCTTCTTCTTCTTATAGTATTATTCTTCTTTCTTCTCAGTATTCTTCTCTTTAAGAAAAGAAAAGGTAACTGCAGCAGCAGATTTAGTGAGAAAACAGTGGAAAAAAATTGTTGTTGTCGTGATTTAGTGGGTTATCTGGTAGAACTAGATGACCGCTAACACGGTGGACGGGCCGCCCGTCCGAAGAAGTCGACGAAACCTACGAAAAATTTGTAAAGCAAAAATAAATGTAAGCAAAATAGATGTTCAGACAAATTTCTACACAAAATTTGTATTTAGTTAAAAATGTTTAAATTTTTTTGACAATTTTATAAATAGTACAATTTCTGGCGGAAACTTAACCGAAAACGCGACTCAAACATGTATATTTTATAAATAGTACAATTTCTTTGTAATAGAGGTGAAGATTAATTGAGGAGATGTTATAATTATTCTTCACATAAATGCAAGCATGTTATAACTAATTGAGGAGATGTTATAATTATTTTACTCTACACAAATCACAACAAACATGTATATATAACTATGAAAGTTAACCTAATGATCTTTTAGGTAAAAATTTTAAAATTGATATTGATGTTTATACTCATTGCGTAGATAATTTAAAGAGCTTTTCAAACATATAAATTTTGCGAAAATCCGATGTGTATTTTAAAAGATATTAATGTTTTAAAATTGCTACCCTTCCTCTTTGGTTTATTTACGAAAATGTCTAAAGGAAAAAAGAAATAAAAAAAATTACCCTTACGTCCTTTTGAGGGGTAACTTAGTATTTTCACTGGACCCCGGTGAAAACAGCTCAATCTTTTTGTGTCAAATTGAAAAAAAAAATCATTATTCATTTGACACAAAGTCACCATATATAGGGTCCTCCCTCGCTTCGCTCGGTCGGCCCAATTAGGGTTATCTGTGAATTTTAATTTCTATGAAGTTTTGATTTAACTTCCCCTTCGATCTCAAACCCTAGCCTCCATTGCCTTCTTCTGGAACGGTGTTTATTTCTATCTCTACTTCAGGTAATCTATTTTGATGTATGTTGCATGAATTGATTGTTTAGGAAATTAATTGGTTTGATTGTTCGATTGATCTAATTTGTTAACGGAGGTTCATAAAATTAGATTTCTTAAAATTCGAAATTAGGGTACGGAACGATTTCAATGGATGGGTTTTCTGTTTGATGTTGATTTTTGAAATGGGTTTTCATTTTAAGTAATGATTTGATTTGATTGTTTATTTTGACTGTGGAGATTGGTATTGATTTGAGTGATTTTGGATTTGCTTGTAGGTATGATAAAGAGGTACAGAGAGATTTTTTGTTTGTTGTTTGTTTTGGGTTTGAGTGATTATGGGTTTGAGTGATTATGGGTTTGTTTGCTGTTTGTTTTCAGAATTCTTACCGGATATGGTGTGTACAGTATACTTCATGTGTGTGTCCTGCTAGTTTTGGTGTGTTTTTTGGTTAATTCTTCAAGTTCCTATGCAAGTTGATTAATTTGTTGAAATGGGTGCTTGATATTGAGTTGCGAATTCAAGTTCTTTGGTTGATTTTTTGTTTTTTTGTTGGATACAGGGCATGATAGGTGTCTAAAAACACCTTTCTAAGTATCTATTGATGACACTTTCTTTAGCTATTTTTCTTGTGAAAATTGTGTTTTACGTTTCTTTTGCATTTTGTAGGTTCAATGGAGTCATGTGGAGAAAAGCAGAAAAAGCTAGCAAATTGGTGATTTCCAGGGCAACTGATATTGGGAGCCACGTGAGCGCTAAAGGACACTCATTCGATAAGGGGCAATTGGCTGAAAGAATCACTGAAGGCAGGCAAATCTTATTAGGGACAGCCATTTAAATTTACTAAACAAGCTACTGGAGCACCGAGCAGTTCAGATCGGGGCCACCCCTTATTTGATTCAAATTATGTCGCGTTTTGTTCTCCAGTTCAGTTTATTGAACTTCTTGCTGCATATCCTTGCATTGACCAGGGTTCGTACAAGGGAGATCTGAGGCCAGAGATGGGTGTTTGCCAAAGGGTTAAATCATGTCTCAATCTCAAGAAGGACAAGGAAGAATTGGAACCGATGTTGCTGCTGTTTGAAGTGGTTTTCTGGAATGAAAGAATGGATTAAGAATAATTGCTGCTGCCGTCGACTAAAATCATGAATGAGTAGGATTAAGAGGTGTTTGTGAGACCAAGATATTCCAGGAATAGATGAACACAGAATTGGATTGACTGGGTTAGTTATGGCAGTGGATTTTAGCTAAGAATCAGCAGACGGAGTTGAAGCTTGTTGTGGTTGGTATGGGTGTTGAATGGTTCAATTATTGGACGAGTTTGCACTGTAAATGATTGTGAATGAATGGGTTTATGGCTGATTGCTAAGTTGCAGAGAAGGAGTGATAAAATGGTGATTAGAAATCATCAGCGAGTTCACGTCTTAGGCATCAGAGAAATGCACACCAAAGGTTCGATAAAATGCCTGAACGACATATTGTTTGCAAATTCAGGTACAACTGAGGTACAATTTTAGGTAAGGAGTAAATCAGGGTCAAAGACATGCTCGTCACAGTTGGGTTAGCAGAAGAGAGTTGATGCCATTGATTATAAGGGATTAATGGAGGAGAATGAAGGACAAAGGAGATGTTGCCGACGTTGATGTTTGATGATGGCTGTTGGTCACATTAATGGGCTTCTGAACAAGGCTTTTGTAAATGAGATTAGGTGATGGCCTATGAGTGTCGGAAATAGTACTGGGCTTTGGAAGTTTTTGGAAGTGTGTGATTTTATGCCGGTGGATTTGAGTATATAAAGAGGTTAGAAAACCTAACTGCGTTTTTTTTGTTGGGGATTTTATCTTTGGGGTTTTTCGGCCAGAGAAGGGAAGAAGACGGCCAGAGAAGGAGGAGGCCAGAGCGGTGAAGAAAAGAAGAGAATAGGAAAAAGACTTGTTGCCGAGTGACAACGACAACGACGGTTCATTTCTCTTATTCTTTATTTATATATTTTTCACTTTGGGCATTAGAACGCTTTGAATCGAAATAATATGGTTTGGAGGCTATTATGATTTGAATATATTAATTCTTGAATGTCGTTTATTGATTAATTGGAAAATCAGTTGTTGCTTCACCGGTTATAATAACCTAGTGCATAATTAATAGTTTCGCAAATATTTTTGTCACATAATTAGATGATCCATGCTTGGTTAATTTGTTTGATGGGTTATGCTTAGGATAGTAAAATATTATTTGCGAAAGTATAATTAGTTTCGTATAATTTTCTCGCTGATACAATTTGATGGTGCATGCTTGGGGTGATATCTTTGATGTGCTATGCTTTTAGTATACCAGTGATATTTGCGACTCTAATACATATAATAGGTGATGTCAATGGGACAGAGAGTATACGAATATTTTAGAATTATGTTTCTTTTTAGTAATTAAAACATAAATAGTGGTGGATACTGTAGATCCTGGTTACCGACTCCTTAATTACATTTAATTAGCTAACTACATTTTTCATTTTATTATTTTTCTAAAAATCCCAAAATATCAATTCTGCTTAACAAATTAGGAATACTAGTTACGGTAATTTCAAATTAGGGATCGACCTGTACTTACTGTTGTCTACTAGTTAAACATTGTGCACTTGCAGTTATTTATTGTAGGTTTTCCAGCCTACCAAGTTTTTGGCGCCGCTGCCGGGGAGCGGTTTAGGAATATTGTGATTGGTATTTTTAATTTGTTGTATATATTATTTTTTTGTAAATAATTTAATTTTATTTTCTTTCATTTTTGATTTTTTTTTTCGTTTACTTATTTTGTGCTTTAGAATTTTCTTTCAGGTACCTTTTGTATATATGGAGCCTGGTTTGAATAATGATTGGAATTACTCTCACGGTTATTATCATTTCCAACCTTGTTATGATTATTACCAACCGTACCCGGGTTGTGAGACACATTTTGATGAGTCCAATTATTATTGGCACACTTCTCAGTCGCAGTATGAGAGAGATGATCAGTCGTACTGTGGTCCATCTGCATCCTTCCTATCTTTGATGGAACAGATGAACCAAAATACTGAGAGAATGAAGAAAATTCATGAGCAATTTTATGGTGACTCATCTGCATCATCGCCATCTTTGCTAGAACGCAATATTGCTGAGCTGGTCAAATATACTGACAGATTTTGTATAGAGCAAAAAGAATCTACTCAATTATCTGCACCATCGCCATCTTTGTCAGATAACATTGCTAAGCTCATGCAGATGGAAGAAGAACGTCGTCTTACCAAGGAAAGTTCTAAATTTTCTTAACCGTTATAAATAATGAGTTAGTGTGCGTTGAAAATGATGATGAACTTGATATTTGTGACTTTAGGAATAATACTTTTGTGACGTCTGAATTTGACATGTCCTGTCCAACTCCAGATCATATTGATGATTATTCTCCTATTCGAAAGGATGAGTTTTGGACTAGAAATGTTTATTCAGATGATGATGATGACTTAGAAGAACCTGTTTATACAGAGGATACTATTGTTGAGTTTAACAACTCAGAGACAGTAGATGAGCCTCATGAAATACCTTCTAATCATTTAGATTCTGAATTCATGTATGTCACTTTATTGAAGATGATAGGGATCTTGTCATACCAACTGAAGGTGGTGTAATTCGTCTAACTTCGGATCGTTCTAATGATCACTCGCCTATTCAAAAGGAGGAGGTTATGACTGATGACACCATTATTCTAGATGGTGTGACAAATTTGTGTTATGACAAAGATGTTTTTGAAGAATGTGCTCATCCAGAGGAAGCGAAGAGTTACCCCCAAACCTAGTTTCCCTTGAAGAATCTCAAAAAAAAAAGACCAGGCCAATTGACCAAACGGAATCGACCGCTAGGACCTGTATACACCAGCTGTGTTGATCTAGATTTAGGATTATTGACCGCGGGGACAAAAATCGACCGATGGGACCCCTGTATACCAGCTGTGTTGATCTAGATTAGCATTATTGACCGATGGGACCCTTGTATATACCAGCTGTATTGATATTAAAGTTCAGACCAGTATCTCAATCCATAGGATTCATCCTGGCAGTGACCTTCAGACAAATGTGGGAAACACCATCCACTTTAGTAGCATGCCGCACACGTCACTACTTTCATCCATCTTCTAATATATCCCAGTAATTTGAGTTGATAAATTCCGAGCATTTTAGCATCGAGTGTACGAAAGAGTTTAGAGACCATCTGAGTAGAGTTGTGAATCCTATATGAATGACCATGGATACTGAAGGCTTAATGATTCCTATAGTTGAAGAGTTAACGTATGCCAACTAAATAGATTGTGTAGTGTCTTTCCTCAATCGTTCACAAGTAGCTAGAATTTGGAGTAAGGTTTTGTGGGTATACCTCTAGTTAAGTAAGCCCTAACCAAACAAAACTCGCCCTCTGGAGACATTCAGAGGTTCAAAGGCATGTTGCATGTGTTAAGTGCAGCCGCGATTCCTACGACAGTGAGTTAGGATTTTATTTTCTTTTGTTTTTGTTATTTTTATTTACTCGCGGACTAGCAAAGTCTAAGTGTGGGGGAATTTCATAGGTGTCTAAAGACACCTTTCTAAGTATCTATTGATTACATTTTCTTTAGCTATTTTTCTTGTAAAAATTGCGTTTTACGTTTCTTTTGCATTTTGTAGGTTCAATGGAGTCATGTGGAGAAAAGCAGACAAAGCTAGCAAATTGGTGTTTTTGAGGGTAGTTGATATTGGGAGCCACGTGAGCGCTAAGGGGCACTCATTCGATTAGGGGCAACTGGCTGAAAAAATCACTGTAGGCAGCCAAATCTTGTTAGGGACAGCCATTTAAATTTACTAAACAAGCTGCTGGAGCACATAGCAGTTCAGATCAAGGCCACCCATTATTTGATTCAAATTTTGTCGCGTTTTCTTCTCCAGTTCAGTTTACTAAACTTCTTGCTGCATATCCTTGCATTGACCAGGGTTCGTACAGGGGAGAGCCGAGGCCAGAGATGGGTGTTTGCCAAAGGGTTAGATCAGGTCTCAATCTCAAGAAGGACAAGGAAGAATTGGAAACAATGTTGCTGCTGTTTGAAGTGGTTTTCTTGACTGAAAGAATGGATTAAGAAGAATTGTTGCTGTCGTCGACTAAAATCATGAATGGGTAGGATTAAGAGGTGTTTGTGAGACCAAAATATTCCAGGAATAGATGAACACAAAATTGGATTGAATGGGTTAGTTATGGCAATGGGTTTTAACTAAGAATCGGCAGACGGAGTTGAAGCTTGTTGTGGTTGGTATGGGTGTTGAATGGTTCAATTATTGGACGAGTTTGCATTGTAAAGGATTGTGAATGAATGGGTTTTTGGCTGACTGCTAAGTTGCATGGAAGGAGTGATAAAATTGTGATTAGAAATCATCAGCGAGTTCACGTCTTAGGCATCAGAGAAATGCACACCAAAGGTTCGATAAAATGCCTGAACGACATATTGTTTGCAAATTCAGGTACAGCTGAGGTACAATTTTAGGTGAGGAGTAAATCAGGGTAAACGACATGCTCGTCACATTTGGGTTAGCAGAAGAGAGTTGATTCCATCGATTATAAGGGATTCATGAAGGAGAATGAAGGACAATGGAGCTGTTGCCGACGTTGATGTTTGATGATGGCTGATGGTCACATTAATGGGCTTCTGAACTGAGCTTTTGTAAATGAGATTAGGTGATGGCCTATGAGTGTCGGAAATACTACTGGGCTTTGGAAGTTTTTGGAAGTGTGTGATTTTATGCCGGTGGATTTGAGTATATAAAGAGGTCAAAAAACCTAACTGCGTTTTTTTTTTTTTGGGATTTCATCTTTGGGGTTTTGTGGCCAGAGAAGGGAAGAAGACGGCCAGACAAGGAGGAGGCCAGAGCAGTGAAGAAAAGAAGAGAAGAGGAAAAAGACTTGTTGTCGGGTGACAACGGTTCATTTCTCTTATTCTTTATTTATCTTTTTTGATGGTTTTTAAGGAATCCATGTATTGCTAAGCTTGTAGCTAGGTTTCTATGGTAGAAATCACTTTGGGCATTAGACCACTTTGAATCGAAATAATATGGTTTGGATGCTATTATGCTTTGAATAGATTAATTCTTGAATGTCGTTTATTGATTAATTGGAAAATCAGTTGTTGCTTCACCGGTTATAATAACCTAGTGCATAATTAATAGTTTCGCAAATATTTTTGTCACATAATTTGATGATCCATGTTTGGTTAATTTGTTTGATGGGTTATGCTTAGGATAGTCAAATATTATTTGCGAAAGTATATTTAGTTTCGTATAATTTTCTCGCTGATACAATTTGATGGTGCATGCTTGGGTGATATTTTTGATGTGTCTATGCTTTTAGTATACTAGTGATATTTGCGACTCTAATACGTATAATAGGTGATGTCAATAGAATAGAGAGTATACGAATATGTTAGAATTATGTTTCTTTTCAGTAAATTAAAACATAAATAGTGGTGGATACCGTAGAACCTGGTTACCAACTCCTTCATTACATTTAATTAGCTAACTACATTTTTCATTTTATTATTTTTCTAAAAATCCCAAAATATCAATTCTGCTTAAGAAATTAGGAATACTAGTTACAGTAATTTCCACCGCTCCTTGCGGGATCGACCTGTACTTGCCATTGTCTATTAGTTAGACACTGTGCATTTCCAGTTATTTATTGTAGGTTTTCCAGCCTACCAGGGCACAAGTGGTTGGATGGCCACCAATTTGATCTTTTTGGAAGAACACAATGACTACTAACCCATCAAAGAACAACAATGGTGCCGAAGAGAAATCAGGTTCTGGGTGTTTGTATGTTGAAGTTAGTATGCTCCATACTTGAGAAAGGTTGATCTTAAAATGTATTCCAACTACATAGACCTCTCATCATCACTTGAGAAGATATTTAGCCGTTTTACTCTCTTTCTTGCTAGCTTGTTATCTTTGTGTTGTGAACAAAAAATTGTCTCAAATTCATGTGATTCAGTGCAGTGCAGTTCTAATGAGTACAAGGGCGAGATGGGTTAACTGAGAGTCGGTTAAGGGATCTTCTTTATGGTTCTGAGTGTGTTCTTTATGAAGACAAGGACGACGACTGGATGCTTGTTGGTGGCATGCTAAACCTAATAACTAAATTCTGCCGGTATTTTTACTAAATTTGCATGTTGCTGGTTTATTAAATACAGCTCATCTTGTAAGTGACTTTACATATGTTTGTATATACTACTAGTATGGAATTCTCTGTCTCATTCCACTATATAATGCATTGTGTATGGCTGAACCACTCTTGCTTATGTTTCTGACGTGAGTTGCTTGTGTTTAGTCTATTATATATACTTTTAATGTCATTTTTTTTCCTTTCCGGTCCTTTGGATGAATGATAACTTGCATTTAAATTATATGAATGAAAGCAGTGTGAATGTTCCAGTTTCATAAACAATTTCGGCTTGATAATTTTACCACACGAATGAGCCAAACCATTCTCGGCTCATAATTTGATCTTTTATATCAGCCGAACCAAGCTTGTTTATCAGTTCGTCTCTTTATGTTTTTTTTTTTCCGAATGAACCGAACTTAGTTCGGCTAATATAGAATTTAAAGTTATGAGCCGAAACATGGTTCGGCTTATATGCAAAAAGAAAGAAACAAATGAGCCGAACTTAGTTCGGCTGATAGCTTTTGTCAGCCGAAATGTTCTTGATTGAACAGAGAAAAAAATCCCAATTCCCTCCGAAAAAAATTAAAAAAAATTGATTTCTTTCTAAAATTAACATTAATCTTAATTCTTAGTATTAATTGTATTATTTAGTATGAAATAGAGAGAGACAACAAATAGGGAAGAGGAAGTAGGAGAGTGTGAAATGCATTGGTATTAGCCTCTATTTATATAGTGTTAGACACGAGGACATCTTAATAAATAAACGTTAAACCTAAAATTTGCCCTAGATATTACCCGTACATAACACGTTTATAACACTCCCCCTGATGACCACTGTGTCTAAGTCACTATGAAAATACCAGGAAAACTCAAAAGAGAAAAACCTGAAAATGCATGACTTAAATCAGTGTTGGACGCGCATATTTTGCCTCGTTAAAACCTTGACAAGGAAAACCCAGTGGGACAAAACCTTGACGAAGGAAAAAAGAGTACAACGCGTTAAGTCCTGTAAATGCGTCTTTGATGATTCACTCCCCTTGATGAGTACTTCAATGAAATCTTGGCTTGCAAATCTTTAAGTCGAGACTTTTCAATTTCTTGAATTTCCGGATGAACGAATTTCTCAAATGCTGAAGATTGCTTGCTTCTTTGAAGAAACTTGCTAGTGGATGAAGTCTTCACTAGCGTTACTCAGGCGTAATGTCTTCAAAATAATACTCTTGCGCGTCTTCGTTCTTCGTCAACACATTAAGAACTTGTGTCATGGATTGCTAGCCTCTCGAGAAATATTGCAGAAGTGGTTGATGTGGTTTCTTCATTTAAGAGCCAAGATATGAATACACTACAGTAAGTGAATGTATACTCCGTATGGGGATCAAAAGGACATCCAAATGCCAAAGGATAAGGTTAAGTTGATTTGGTCTGATCAAAATGACCTAGTTAATGGTGGACATCCACCAAATAACCGAAATTATACAATCCCCTTGGATGACCACCGTGTTGAATTTATTTGCCTCACTAAAACCTTGCCAGTAAAACCCAGTGGGACAAAATTTGGACGAAGGAAAAAGAGCATAATATCAACAGGTGAAATGAAAATTTAACGTCAACGAGATGTTACCTCGTTAAAACTTTGTCAGGAAAACCACATGGGACAAAACCTGAAACGAAGGGAAAAGAGTACAACTTTTGACGTATTTATAGATGTTAACTCAACTATATGAGTATAACACAAAAAAGCATTAAAATAATAACTCTAGCTTTATAGAAGAGTTTCAAGATCACATAATTCATAACTGCAGATTAAAAGAAAATATATGCTGAAAGCGTGGATTTTAGTGTTTCTACGGACTCCTCGAGAGACCTATAAAGTTGATATAATCAACTAATCCGGATTTTTGGTCCTTTACTCAACTTTTTAAGAAACACTGAAAGGATTGTTGAATCTGATATAACCGATTCAGGTAGCTGGCTAATATAATTTGAATTCACGAAGAATTACAAATACAAAAAAAAATGTTCTCAGACCACATTTATTTTGTGAATGCAATACGAGTCCTTCAAGGATTACCACGCCAAATGCATTTATATGGAGAACCGAGTATTATTGAACAATCCTAGGGTTTGAGAAAGAAAAACACAACCCTCAAATCGTTTAGAACGATTATAATTCTCTCATTGCACATTGTGACTAATACAACCTGGAAATTTTGAAGTGTTAAGTCATGGATCCAGAATAATGTCAATCGAGAATTATAGTATCCAACCTAATTTGGATAGTATGCCAACCAATCACATATGTCGATATTTATATGTAGAGACTTTTATTTCAGTAGCTACTGTAAATGAATATTCGACAATTAATTTGCTACGATCCTACATAATTCTCTAGTGTATGCATACTTTGAAAAATTCAAAATTACTGGTACCAGTGCCCACGGGCATTATAATCTCCTCCTATTCAAACGAGCTTTGAGATATTAATTTCGAGAATGCGGATCGTATTATGATACACTCTATTGGAGCACTATCTGTAGCCTTTTCCAAAATGCTACATGGCTTTGAGATGTGATTGGATTTGCCTTTTCAACAGGCATATGCTTATTTAAAAAAGAAAAATGATACATTCATGTCAATTCATAAAACGACAGCCTTTCAAGATCTAATCGAACTGGGAGAGAAATTGATATAACTTTTAAGTTAATTAAACACCAACAGTTAGTTGCATATATTCTTCCCCTGGTCACGGTGGAAATGTTTTCATCTCATTATACGAAATCAAAATTTGTAAAGTATTATCCGATTCAAGGACATATACTCATATGAATTTCTGGGTCTCACCACTGATACCGACTTTGCAAGAGTCGTTATACTCAAATACCATCAACCATGGATTACTTGTGGAACCAAAAATTTCACTGGTCAAATCCAAAAACATATAAAATATGCAAATATCCAATAATTATCGGCCTCTAGGTCAACGAGATAATGGTTCAGAATGAAATCATGGACACTTTTTTTATCCAAAGAAACTAATTTTCAAGATCTATTTAGTCATTAGAAGGACTAATAAAATGGGCTAACATGACGGGTGCACACCATTGATAAATGTGTCCTACCATATTCCAACGGTCGAAATTTTGGTGATTAAAGCAAGAGGAAAAAATAAAATTGCTTGATATCCCTCGGGAATGAAGCAATTCCTCGTTTCGTTGGTATTTGCAAATGTAAATTAAAATCGATGATAACGATATCTCATTTGAGGATAAATAGAGAAAATCCAATTTTAATTGGTTTATGTACATGGTTCTTTTTAAGAAGATAAAGAATCATTATCGTTATATTTTGTACAGAAAAATCCACATGATGGTTGGTAAATGATTTATTTGAAGAGATAGAAAGCAATGGTTCATTATTAGATAAAACCATATTAGCTAATTACTTGGAAACGCCAATATCAACTCAAACCTCATAGGAAAAACTTACTATGTGGTTGATGGATGGTTTCTTGTAAGGAATAGAAACCATTTATGATACATATGATCTTTGTATAATAAACAAAGACACCAAAATAATTGGTCGTAGGTTGCCAAAAACCATGCATGTGATCATCGTCGTAAAGATGATCAAGTCAAAATTCAATTTCGGCGACTCTAGTTTCTTTAGGAACCGTAATTTTGGACCTTTCAAAAAAAAAATTGGACATTTTGGATGAGACAAAATACAAGTGCAAAGTCTAAGTTGCCCTCAAAAATCGTGAGATTACCATAATATCCCCAGAGTAATTAAAATCTTAATATATAGATAATCCTAGATTAGAAATCAGATTAAAATTTTCACTCTCTCTCCTCCTCTACTGCTCCCTTACTCAAACTCTAAAAAGAAAAAAATTGAAACCCTAAAATCAAATTAAAATGAATAAAAATCGACTAGTAATAATCAAACTTAGTTGCAGCAATTGAATCATCACTACATCAAAACACTAGAATGGGAAGTGTGATTAGCAGTTCTCAATTTGAAGTTGAAAACCTTGGAGCTCAACCGGAAGAATCAATCCCTCCAAAGGAAGTTCAATCACAACAAGAACAACTTGGAATGTGTCAAGGAAGGTATTATACAGATACCCATCAACTTATTTGTGTGTTTGATTGATATACTAGCTTAAAGACAAGATTTTTATGCGTTTTTTACGTGCCCCGAAGTGGTTTCGGCCCATAAATATAATCAAATAATTTAACCGAAACTCTAGTATCCTCAATTATTATTTGCAGACGAGAACAGTTCGGCTTATGTAGTCTTCCAAAATTGTGAGCCGAGACAAGTTCGGCCCTGACTTTTTATCCATTTTGTGAGCCGAACTTAGTTCACTTTTTGGTGCGTATTCCACGTTTATGGCCTATTTTCGGCTCACTTAGTTATTGTATATTATGAGCCAAAACTTGTAGGACTACTGCCATATTCTATATTGTAGTTTCAGCTCAGTTTTTATTGTTGTCGAATGAGCCGAAACTGATCCTGTCTTACTTATATTTGATATTTGCAACAGCGATTCCCTTGAACCTGCCATTTATGAAACTCCCCCACCACCAATTCTCCATAATGAATCGAACCTTACACTTTGTGGTTTATCAACCTCCCCTACTACCAATGCGCCTTGGTCATCCACTTGTGATTGAGACACGACGTCAAAGGAATGAAATCATTGATCGACCTCCCACACCACCAATTCCATTTGCTTTAGAGCTGAAAAAGAGGGGATACCGAGATACACCACCAACTTTTAGTTTTCGTGAACCTAGTTGATTACGATTGTTTGAACGATCTCACAAATCAATATTCAAACAACAACCTGAGTATAGTTCAGAGAACCGATCCCTAACAAGAACGTGGTTCTTGTAGATCTCAACAGAGATGGATTCACTTAAAGGTTATCAATCAAAAAACTTGGAATTAATATAATGCGGAAGGGAAAAGTAATGCAAGACACCAGAATTTTGTTAACGAGGAAACTGCAAACCTAGCAGAAAAAACCCGGGACCTCGTCCAAATGTGAACACCCTCAGTATTAACCGAATACAGACGTTATCGTACTCTCAGACTTCAGACTGGACTGTATTGAGACTGAATTCACCCTACAAGCAATTCAGCTACCAATGTGCTCCTACGTCTCTTGGCTCCCGCAGAAACCTACGTACTTGATTCCCTTAGCTAACGCCCTTTACAGGCCTAGGAGTTGCTCCACTTCCCTTCGTGAAGACTAGCGCTACCCTGCCTCTAATAGGACGCCTAAAAGTATCCAAGTAATCAAACAAGAATACGATTGTGATTTCCTATAGACTTAAAGTCAAGGTTAATGGAAATCGATATGTTGAATAGGGCTTATTGATCTAGCCTAAACAACTTTACCTCAAAACGCGATATGAACTTAGTATGAAACCTAGTTCGTGAATATGCGTTGTGAACTTCTAGGGTTTACGATTCAAGATCTACCTTACGAAGTTTCTATCAAATCTTGGTCGTGATAAGATTGAAAATATTCAATCGACCCAAGATACATGATAGAATTTTACTTCCGACCTATTCTTCACGATCCTCAAGTGAAGTCTTTCAATAGTCGTAGTCCAAAAGGACTTCGAGATGACGACCAACCTGTATGCAAGGATACACAGATGTGTAGAGGATTGAGATTGTATCTTGCAGAAGGTCATCTATTTATAGTGATCACCAAGGGAGGCTTTGCTTAAAGTTTAAGCAACCTTGAGTAGGGCTCAAGAAAGTTCCAGAACTAAGAAGGTCCATAGATTGAATACCCATTCTCAATCTTCTATGAACTTTGGACTAAGTCAAAAGTTAAAGAAGACTCAACCTTGTTTGAAGGTTCGCGACTTCTGGTCCAATTCAGGTTTGGACATCGCTTTGCGACTTCTGGTCCAAATACTTGTTTGAACATCGCTTGGATTAGGTTGTTGAATTCCATGGGCCAAGTAATGAAGAGTCCGAGAACTAATCATGCCTAGACCAAAAACTTCAATGATATGAAAGTTTGGAAGTTTTCTCATGGCTTATATGTACGCGTTCATTGAGCAGTCAAATAGAGTTCTGGAGAATTCAGGAACTTGTATGTACGCGTTCATGAACGCGTTCATATAGACTTTTGCTCGTTCTCTGAAATTCCATACAATCACATGTACGCGTTCACCGTTGTGGTCAATTTCAAGAGACAATCCAACATACTCTACCTATACATATTATCACGAGTGTGACAAATGCAAAGGCGAAAATCCTAGAATACCTTCGGGTCATATAAAAAACATCATAGACTATTGATATGATAGAAATGGTAAATACGATACGGAAAGGAAAAACCTTTCTAACCTTTAGCGAGGACGTTATGATTTATCAAGTAGTAAGCTTCGGTCTTCGTCTTCATCAGTCTTCGTCTCGATTACCTAAAATTATCCTAGTCCGAGGTTGTAGAGTAAACTTATCAAGGATTGTGTTTTTGTCTCATAAACTTGACAACTGACTTGAGATAGCAATATCAGTGGGTTCAACCGAGCAATGCTCTAACAATCCCCCCCTTTGTCAATTTTAGTGACAAAAACCAATCTTACATATGGATTCAAAAAGTAAAATCTTTTAGCCCTAACCATAATGTACTTGATCTTCTTGTAATCTTCAGCGTTTTCAGATATGAGTGTTCCTCCAAGTGAAGATTCAAGGTAGAGATAACAAAATCAAAGTCACCACACATCTTGGTTTCTAGAAGGACATAGTCCAACAAGAGTTTGTTATGCAATTGAGTAGTATGTAAAACTTGTAAGCATATTGCATCGATGCTTCAAGATACTACACAATTTGATATGTTCTCCCCCTTACTCAATACACTAACTTTTGCTTTGACATGACAAGCACATCGATTTTACTCCCCATATGACAATGTCGTAGACACTTGTTGTAGTAGATAGAAAGATTTTACTCCCCCTTACTACAAAATTTCTCCCCCTTTTTGTCATAAAATAGACAAAGAAAAGAAATATAGGAATCCTCATAAAATCGCAATAATCAATGTAGACAAAGGTAAACATACCTGAAACGAGAGATAAAAAGATGCAATTCTCTCGTAGATTCCACAGCTGCACTCCCCAAAAAGATATTACCATGAAGCACAAGTTCAAAAGAACTCTCCCCCATTATGTGTCATTCCATAAGGAACAACGCGACTACCTTCCCAAGCAAGGTTTTAGGATAATATCTTGGGTACAATTTTCACAAGTGAAATTGTAAATATGTTTTTCTTTCCTAGCCAGTTACGGTCAAATAGGAATTCAAGGTTTAATCTTCCTACTTTCTCAGAGAGTTTCGGTCAACCATCGCCTTTAGAGAAAACATTAGGTTACCCCTTCCTAGTGGTTGTAAGTGTTAGGGCATTGTCCGGTCAAATCCACTAGCGTTGGTATGTCAAGCTAGTTGTCAGTTTTAGGTGTCAAAACTCAATTCTTGATTTAGCCTACTAGAGTTTAGATTTCGGAATTGGGATATAGACAAAGTAGTAGAGACCTTGAAGACGAAGAC
>JAJJMA010202618.1:2924-17468 GCA_023529015.1 Papaver nudicaule | reverse complement strand
TAGATGTAAACTTGAACTAAATCAAACTTGGGTATACTATCTGTCAAAATAAATGAAGTTGTCTGGAATTCAATCTGTTGCAGCTAGGGATTTGATCATGTTCATTCACTACATATTTATGTTGTAAATTTGTTTCTTTTTGTTTTCATTGGCCTATTATAATTCTTCAAATTGCATCTGACAGAATTCACTGTTCTTTGTGCTTAAACCAAGATGTCATCAAAATTTTATGAAAATTTTGTTGCAGGGGTACTGTATTTGTAGTCCAGAGAAAGTTACAAATTCGGTCATTGTTTAGTAGAATAATCAGTAAATATTTTTTTTTTGAAAATAATAATCAGTAAATATCATCACTTGATTGTTATTTTTTGCCGGTGAATTTGTTACTTTAGTAAAATTGACATGTGTGATAAAAAAAATGTTATACGACAACAACAAAGGCTTCTGTTGTAAGGCTAAGTCTTACGGGGAGTGCTAGTTATACCAAAAGTGTGGTCTATTTCCTGAATGTTACTTCTCTCTCTAGAAATAACTAACGCTGGAACTATAACTAGCAGTCTGGCGGGGAATGATCCAGCGCAGATAAAGTAACTCAGCGTTGAACGATTGAGCGCCACTTCGAATAGATCTGATGGCAGATAACGTATATTTTAGATCTGATGGCTGAGATTATCTGGCGCTCTACCATTCAGTGCCCTACCGCTCTATGATTCAGCGCCGGGCTGATAACTATAACTACTAAATAGCAAACTCCACAAGACTTAGGCATGCTACTTAGATGTCGTGGCGAGTGAACTATAACTGTAAATAGCACTCCCATAAGACTAAGGCTAACAACAACA
Source organism: Papaver nudicaule (assembly GCA_023529015.1). Lineage (NCBI taxonomy): Eukaryota > Viridiplantae > Streptophyta > Magnoliopsida > Ranunculales > Papaveraceae > Papaver > Papaver nudicaule. Next base: position 16,626 of record JAJJMA010202618.1, on the reverse strand, counting down.
TATATATTGATCAGATGACCAGAAGATAATGAAATAAAAAGAAAACCCAAATGTATGCCAACTCAAATAAGTATTGTAGCAACAAGAGGCAAACATAACGAATTTACTTGAGTAATAATTCCTGAATACCAACACAAATAATACTCCTTGAGAAACTTTGCAGTACATTTTTTTGTTGTTGGTGAAAAGACGAGGGTACCGAGTACACCACCAATCTTTTATTTTAGTCCACCTATAAGTCAAACCTTGAACGGTTTCTGTACTCAAGAACTCAAGAATCTCCTTCAGATCTGATTGATTCACACGAGGAAGTCAATACAAGAATCCGAAAGTCTATGTCAACAACCAAGTACGATACTTTAATTATAAATGATAAATCAAATATAACGCGGAAGTAAAGTAAAGTACACACAAGATTTTTGTTAACGAGGAAACTACAAACTCGTACAAAAACCCCGGGGCCTAGTCCAGTTTGAATACTCTTAAGAATTAAGCCGCCAACACACCTACTCTCAGACTTCGGACTAGCTGGTGCAGACAATATGACCCTAATATGACTATTAGTCACAAAGATTTCCCCTCAGTATTCCTACGCCTCCAACCACAGCAAGGTGGTCACGCACATGTACTCCCTTACGCAAACAGACGTCCTTTATTGTCTTACGCAAGAGTTGCCTCACAGCCCGCCGCGAGGACTATCGCTACCCGACCTCCAATTGGACGATTAAACCTTAGTGAACAACAACCAAATAGCGGCAGGTCAAATCGCTAGATGATATCCTTGGTAACTTAACAGATATTTCACCGAAGTTCTTTTACACCAAGAGCGGGGATATATTAAGTTTACTTAGGCAATAAACTCCTCGAGATATCGATCAAGGTTTCAAAACCTAAACTCCCTAAAGAGCAACCTTGTCGTCCCAGTTGGAATCAAGCAATAATGGATGCGGTACAAATGTGTATGACCGTGAAGAACAGTGTACCTACAAAACAAATCCAATAACAGTAATTTTTGATTTCACTCTATATCTATAGTTTAGGCACACAACCTGGAAGCAGTTTGCTGAGAAATCCAGGTTAATAGATATAGAGTATGTTCTTATCACAAGGATCTTGAGTGGCCTTATATCAGAAGAGAAGGACCATAGAATAAACAAGATCGCAAGTTTTGATAGACGTGATAGAACAGAACACAAGTACAATACAAAAAGACTAGTAAACATAAACTAGTTTCCCGTAAGAGGTACTTCTAGGCTTCTCGATCGCTAGAGAAGACTTTCACGCAATTCTAGACCGAGAGCAAAAGATCAAAGGTAACTGAAAAGAAAAGCGGTAGACACAAGCTATTGGAGATAAGCTTGGTAGAGGGATAAAACTTTTAGGAGATAAACCACTCCTATTTATATTGACTAAGGATTAGCTTTGAAATGAGGCAATCTTAATTTCGGAAATTCCACAAAGCACATTTACAAATTAATTCTGAAATTCCTCATTTAGTCTCATAGCATTTAGTGAGATCTAATACTCTATCATTTTACATTTATGAAAAATATAATTCATAAAGAAAATATATTTTCAAAAGATGTTTAGCCAAGAGCAATCAAAGCAAATAATATCCATAAGGTATATTTAGATATTTCTTTAATTCGAAATATAACGCTTACCAAATATGCTCCCTGGGAAAGAGCTCATTTCGAAACGTGTCCTTTTGTTTCGAAAATCTCCTTAGATATTATTACTTCCAAATGTCGTCATCATCTTTAACAATGTTGACATTACTTCCTAGGTATTACTAGGCTAACCAGACGAACCTAAGTGGAAGTGGGATCTGGTCCAACGTGGTTCAACGTTCCGCAAAAACGTATCATAACAAATGTGGACAATCCTTGTGTGTTAAGCTTAAGTGAACACGTAGGTTCATCAGATATTTTGAATCACGCAAATAGATATACCATTGAAGTACGGTGCGAGATTCCATGAGTAATAGCAAAATGTTAAATCTTCTGAATTCTTGATTCCAATATAGATGTCACGTTAATGATATCCAAGAATTCAAATCAAAACATCAAATGAATAATCAAATGAATATTTGATCGAGTAGTATAATCATACGAAGATCTAATCACGTATAATATTGATCAGAAATCATGTGTCTACCTATCTGAAGCGACTAACCATACATCTGATGATGACTCAATCTCACTTTAGTTGTACATTGAAGACGAACGAATTCAAACTTCAAACCGAGAATATCAAACTCATTAATTCGTTGAAGCACAAATAAAAAAGGTAAAGTTTGAACTTCGAAGTTACGCATTCTGAGATAACCATATTATGGTTTCGAAACGTACATACTGTTTTGGCAGAAACCAAATTAAGGTTTCGGAACCTAAAGTTCATTATATGACCAGAACCGTATTAAGGTTCCCAAATCAAGTTTCCATATAGTGAAACCTAAAGCTTGGTTTCAAAATCTAGATTATGTTTAATAAAACCTTGGTTAAGGTTTCGAAACAAGAAACACATATTAAATTTTTCACAAATGTTTGGTGTCGAACTTGAGAGTCCATGTGGTCGAGAACCGTTTCAGCATCACACTGTTTTAGGTGGAAAACAATAAAGAAAATCTGAGGGGTAAAGTGTGAAGTGTAATGATGTAATATGAAATTGTAATGGCATTCGTGAGGTTAACCAAGATCGAACAATACTCGCCTAAACCAAGAAATGGACGTTCGAGTATTGCTTCAGTTACAAGAAGAGGAAATATGGTTGGTTTAAGGAAGGGAAGCCGAGAAAGATGAGATCAGAGAATTATTATGATTTTCTGTGATGTTGTGAATAAAGTTGCTAAAAGAATGGATATTCAGTTCTCACTAGATATTGAATGATGAATGAGAAGAGTTAACCAATTATCGATGAGATGAATTGATTGCACTACACTGAATTGAACTGATTGTTTTGTTCTGTCTTTCCAAACTGGTCGAGTGACCTATTTATAACAATTGCATTCCAACTGATCTCGTAAGAAGTGGAAGAAGTGGAAGAGTGGGAGTGTGGAGTAAGTGGGAGCAGTTGTTAAGAGTCTTGCGCCTAATATTAGGGAAGACTAACAACCCACTTTCTCATCCCATCTTTCCAGCAACGTTCACACGACTTAGCTTCTTTCCCGTTGAGTGATTGAGCCGTTGCAATCACACGTGCCGTAGACCGCCAAACTAAAACCCTAAAGAATATCTCCCCATGTAACTTACTTGATTCTCGTAAGATTTGTTAAGTGTTGAATATATGTTAAGTCAAAGCTGACTGAGTGCAAGTCGTACCAATTACTGGTAATCTTAGGACTTTGCATAAAAATAGAGAATTAAGCAATAAGCTTGTGTATCTCTTTTAGGTTTGGTCTAAGGATTGAGCCGGGCAATCGCCATTTAAACCAATGATAATAGTCTAAGGATTGAGCTATGCAATCACCATTTAGACTGAGGGGATTTCAGCAACCCTCTGTGGCAATATTCAAGTAAATACGACTTTCTGTATGCCATAAATATGAGAGATTAGCTTGTGGCATATAATGCACCAACTCCCTGAGTAATAGAGACACATGAATGTCCAAAATAATATAAGTCATAGCTATGAGCCATGGTTAAGAAATATAGCACTGATTATAGAAGCAAGTCTATAATCAGGAGAAAAGTCAGGTTATGCTAAAACAGCGTAGCCACAACCAAAAATGCTTAAGTATTGCCAATTCAAGGCCGAAAGATAGGACACGTGAATGATAATAAGCTATATTACATAGCATGATAATCTTATTAGGAAGTAGGCTATAGGATGTATAGGGAAGAACCATAACATTACGTCATATTCAGATTTCTAGACAGTTTGCACATGACTTACTCTAAAAATCTCCCAGGCCAGCCTATATCTCTAAAAATTATGAAATTTTAGAATGTCATGGGAAACTCGCAGATGAACAACTTTCGTGAAGGAAGTTTCTCCTGGATCCTTACGGATTAGACCGTATCCATCGTTCTTTGAAGTAATTCGTAATCTGTCAGATTTCCGAATTTGATTAGGAAACTAGAATATCATGGGTTCAACAAAGACCATAACCATCTAGGACTTGGATCAGTGGGACCCATAAGTAGAGGTATCTCAGAGATTAAGAAGTGGGACTCTCAAGCTATGACATGTGATAAAAGTGGGGTCTACAAGAATGGCAAGCGTATACGATCAAACCTCGTATGAGCAAGGCTTGTATGCGAGCAAGGCTCGTATGTGAGCAATCCTTGTATACGAGCAAGGCTGGTATATGAGCAAGCCGTGTATACGAGCAAGGCTTGTATGTGAGTAAGGCTAGGGACGTGAGTAAGCTAGCTGGGTCGTGAACAAACTAGGGATGCCTAATAGCACAAACCCTAATATCACGGCTGGGAGGCGTGTAGGGTTAGGACGCAAGCAAGGGCTGCATGCGTGCAAGGGCTGCATGCGTGCAAGGGCTGCATGCGTGCTAGGGACACATGCATGCAAGGGACGCATGTATATAAGGGACGCATGCATACAAGGGACGTTTGCATACAAGGGCTAGGATGGGATGCGAGGCTAGGGACGTGAGAAAGCTAAGGCATGAGTAAGCTGGGATGCATGCAAGGCTAGTATGCAAGCAACGCTAGTGTGCAAGCAAGGCTAGGATGCGTGTGAGGATGGGATGCATGTAAGCCAGTGGCCGTGTAGCCTAGGGCCATAGCAACCAATTCTCTTATCCATACCATAAATAAATTCATACCTTGCCTTGAGCTATCCACCTGACGACGCCAAGATGCCAGAAATTGGTGCAAAATTACTCTTGCGACCTCCTTGCCAAAAACCACCATCAACATTTAGTCCCCTGCGCAGTATGAAACCGTGAGTGTTCCAGGGTGAGCATATGTTGAATGAATTTGTCGTTGCTTGTCCGTCACGCATGTGTGACCTATATTTTCTCTCTCGAACACATCCCATGAGGTTACTTGTTGCCGTGGGGATAGAATTTGAATAGAATTCTCGTCTGAAAATTTCAGCTACTGGTGTTCGTACGAGAATCGCCATAGAATCTTCATCCGATATCGGTTTTCACTGGTTGACCCCGATTTTCGAAGAGAAAAGAACCAGCTTTCATCTCGTCTCAAATCCTCGTCTCAAGTCACGTTCAGAAAGCTTTCAGGAGCATTTCAGACTGCGCGTTGTTCAGTCTAAAATTCATTCCGGCCAGTAGACTCCTCTAAAAATCAAGCCCCTTTAGCATGTTTTATAAAACACGCATGCGAACAACTTTCATGAAGGAAACTTTTCCAAATTCCTGACGGATTTGTACAGCTTTTGAGTTTTTCGCAGTACTTCGTAATAATTCAGACGTCAGAAAATTCATTCTTTTACAAAACATCGTGAACTCATTGTAATATCTTCTTTTGACGATGTTTCTTCCTTATGATGTAGGATGGACCTGCTCCAGGCTTTGAGAATGCTTCATTCACTCCTTTTGGCCAAAGCTCACTCTTCGGTGGAGCAACTCCGGATGGCATGACTACGGAGCGAAATAAAAGTGGAGAAACAACATGAACCAAATCCTCCGTAACACTTGCTGCTACACAGGTTCCTTTTGTCAACTCTTTTAATTTGAAATAAAATACTTTGGGATTTTATTTTCACCTTGTTTGCTCTTGTAGCCTTCTGGTGGTAATGAAGAGATGGAAGATAGTTATTTCGTGGGTGAAAATATCAGTGACACTCACAATAGCAGAGTTGGACAAAACCTTGATAAAGCTTTTGATGATGTCGCCGATGTTAGGAACTCTTTTCTTATCAAGGTAGGCTCAATCATCCGCTTATGCTAAGCCTTTAATATATGTAGCTTGAAACATATTATTGAATTCTCGTTTGTCTTGAATTTTCTTTCAGTCTGTCGGTAATGAAACACAAATCTATGAGAATACCGACATTGTTGGCGTAGATGCTCCAACTACTTGGGCCCTTCAATAATTTCCCCATGCTGGTGTGATGTATGACCCACTTCACAAAGTGACCCTTCCTGATCATGAGCTAGTGGGAGGATTTAATGTTCTAAAGGAACACGTCCCACTCTATGATAGGATATGGAATCGCTACGGTCATTTTGTTAATGCTGGAAAGAGTGTACACTTCTATACACTCATAGGTATTGTGGCTGACCTTATGGGGTTAATCTCGAAGATGAACGCTACCCCATTAAAGGACATCACCAATGAGGCGTTAGACGAAGTAGAGGAGTTGATTGTTATATTGGAAATCTTCAAGCTCAACTTGTCATGGCTTCATGCGAGACTCAAATATGTCCGAACAAGGCGTGCTGCTGTTGGTAAGTTCACCCATGACTTCGTGAATCTGGAAGAGAGAAATTATGCTGCTAGAGCTGAACAACTCTGTAAGTTGGGTGAAGATTTGAAGAAGAAAGCTGTTAATATCGCCCAAATAAAGAAGGCGGTTGATGAGGGAGAAAAGTCTTCACTAGATGGTTGTTTCTGAAAGGTTTCAGGAGCAAAATGTTTTCTCAGTAGAATTTTATTTTGCTTTTATTTGGTTTATTGAACAAATGGTTTGTAGGAATTGATTGTTTTGAACTCATAGGTTTTGAATTTGAATTTTTGAATTGAATTGTTAAAAGGCAAGAGATTGTTTGCGCTTTTATTTTGAAGGAATTGGAAATTAAGTGAATCTTCGTATCTTCTTGAGCCACTTGCCACTAATTACCATGTTTGAAGGTCGATCATATATTGCACTTATCATATAACGTGCATTAAGCATGACTCGAGATATGACATAAGGTCCTTCCCAGTTTGGTGTGGACCCTGAAACGAAAGTCCCCTTTCGATTAGTGCGTCTCATCACCTTATTCCCTTCTTGAAAAACCTTAGGCTCCCACGACAACTCAGGTGTCTTTCGCCTATATGAACGTTGCTTTATTCGGGCCCATTTTTCTGCAGCTTTGGCCTCAATTCCCTCACGAGGTGTCTCGAGAGATTTGATGGACTTGATGTAATCAAGTCCCCATGTTAGAGAATTGTCCAGTGCTTGTGTAGGGACACGTTGGATAGGATTCCCGTTAACTAAATAATTCGGAACTAAATACTTCAAATCAGTTTCACGTACCTCTTTGAATATTATCAGTTTCTGACCCCACATGGTACTCCAGCTTTCCCACGTTGCAGCTTTCTTGGTCGAACATGAGTTCTTGTCCCTTGATGATTAATGTAAGATTGTAGGTACAAATCTCTTCCCGTGGAGCCATGGACGCCCCAACATCATGTCATGCTCATTATCTTCCTTTATGACATGAAACTTTTCTTTGGTGTGAGTTGAGTCCACCTTCAGATCCAAAGTAATGTGATCGTGCACATCTTGAAAATTTTCTTTTGAATCTTTCATCACCGTGGGATAATAAATAACATCCCGTCTGGAAATCCCAATTGCTTGAAGTGTTTTGATTGGGATTAGGTTAACCATAACACCAGCATCAATTTGAACTTTCTTGAAATTTGTACCTTTGAGACGGGCAGAGATAAGTGGTATTGGGATGCGCTTCCCTCCTGCCATCATCTCTGGTGTAACTTCATCGGGCTTTGATTGAGTTTCTTCATGTCTTTCAAGTACATGTATTTCTTTACCGCTAGCAATCTAGTTGAAGGCTGCGAAAATGTTTCATCACTGGTTCTTGGAAAAAAATTGAAGAGCTCGCATAAATTTTTCATCAAATAATTAGCAGTTTGCTTGACAGATTCCCCGGAGATAGTGAAATTTCGAATGTTGGGTTGATGTTGACGTTGAGGTTGATGTTGAGGGAGTGGATTCTTATGCACACCCTCAGTCCCCAAGTTCAACTCCCCTGACTCAATCTTTTCATTGAATATTTGCTTGAGTCGATGACACTCGCTGGTGGGATGATTGACGAATCTATGAAAATGACAATACTTGGGATCAGTCATTTCTTGTGCTGTAGGCTCTCTTCGTACATGAGGTAACTTGATAGCGCCATCTTGAATCCATGCTTCCAGGAGCTCTATCACTTCGTCCATTGTACAAGGGAAATCTGGAATTTTAGGGAATTCCCTCTGTTGTCGTGGCGCCTTTGGTGCAGGAGTAGTGGATGGGACCCGTGCAAGAGCCTGAGATTGGGTTGGGGCTACACGTTTTAGTTGTGGTGCCTCAGGAGTAGACGCCTTCCTCTTAACACCTTCAGTGACGGCACGAACTGAGGGAAGAGAGCTATATTGCTTGTTGACGAGTCGTTTCCTGGCACGTGTCTCACCACGACTTTCTTCAACCTTCACAGGTCTGGGCCTTTCTAGTAGTGCAGGCGCAGTAGAGCAGATCGTTTGGCAGACTTATAGAGCTTGGTGAAATTGTTGATCTCCAGATTCTCCAATAAGGCTCGATATACCGGTATCATTCCATTGATGCAGAGCTCCACCAACTGCAACTCTGTCACATTTGGATCATTGCAATCCAATGCACGAGTTATGAAACTTGTCACATAATTATTTGGATGTTCATTGTTTCTCTGATAGAGTCTCCCTGAATCAGAGAGAGTGATTTGCTCAGACACAAAGAAGTAATTCTTGAGGAAAGTGTTAACCATCTGTCTTCAACTGAGAATATTGTTGGGCGCCAAATTATTATACCAAGTGTATGCCTTTCCCGTCAGAGACTTCGAAAACTCTTTGAGACATACAGTTTGATTTCTTTCATGTACTCCCAATGATTATAGAAAACGAGATATATGTTCTCGAGCATTTCCAATACCATTATACATTAAGAATGAAGGTGTGACATATCCTTCGTGAAGAGATTCACGTTGAACTTCAATTGGATATGGAGGTTGATGACGATGAAACAAATCTGAATTTTCCACGTTCTGAGCTTGCAGGAGATTCTGTAAATCTTCACGAGTGACGAAGTTATGCTGAGAACTGGTGTCTGGTCCACGTGTGGTGTGGGCGTGGATATCCTGATCATCAGGGATAACGTGGATTTGGGATGGACCCACCCTGTTAATGTTGACAGGGAGTTCCACACGAGTTAGCCCTGGATTTGTTGGTGGTGCTAATCTTTCTGAGAGAGTCCTCAAACACGTCAGTAGCTCCAATTGGGTCTTCACCATGCTATTCTGACTTAGGTCTAGATCTTGCTGAGTCTTCATTAGATCCGCTATGCTAAGTGAATTCTCAGTATTCTTTGTTTCTCCAGTACGAGGCCCAAAGAGAAAAGCTTCTGTGCGGCTTGAGATAGGAGTGTAAGAAGTTGCAGAGGTGGTAGTAGTGGTGCCCCCCACAACATAAGATATGGGGATAAAGACGAAGTGGACCCCACAACATGAGGTTGGGCGTCCATGAAGGAAGGGGATGAAGTGGACCCCACAATATGAGGTGAGGTAACCACAACATTAGGGTTTTGGGACGTGATGTGACTCACGTTTTGGATGGTTGGGGCCAGCAGAGCTGGTGACGCCACTAGTTTGGGTATCGATGGCCCCATTTGTAACAGATGAGGTTGTGGGACCTCTGGTGATATTTGGAGAGTTTGTGTTCTCTGAACTCTGCCTCCTAGTATCAATCATCTTTACAACTGAGATAATGACCTCCCACTGTGGTCGCCAAATTTTTTAGGTGTAAAACAATAAAGAAAATCTGAGGGGTAAACTGTGAAGTGTAATGATGTAATATGAAATTGTAATGGTATTCATGAGGTCAAGATCGAACAAGACTCGCCTAAACCAAGAAATGGCCGTTCGAGTATTGCTTCAGTTACAAGAAGAGGAAATATGGTTGGTTTAAAGGAGGGAAGCCGAGAAAGATGAGATCAGATAATTATTATGATTTTCTGTGATGTTGTGAATAAAGTTGCTAAAAGAATGGATATTTAGTTCTCACTAGATATTGAATGCTGAATAAGAAGAGTTAACCAATTATCGATGAGATGAATTGATTGCACTACACTGAATTGAACTGATTTTTCTGTTCTGTCTTTCCAAACTGGTCGATTGACCTATTTATAACAATAGAATTCCAACTGATCTCGTAAGAAGTGGAATAAATGGAAGAGTGGGAGTGTGGAGTAAGTGGGACCAGTTGTTAAGAGTCTTGCGCCTAATATTAGGGAAGACTAACAACCCACTTTCTCATCCCATGTTTCCAGCAACGTGCACACGACTTAACTTCTTTCCCGTTGAGTGATTGAGCCGTTGCAATCACACATGCCGTAGACCGCCAAACTAAAACCCTAAAGAATATCTCCCCATGTAACTTACTTGATTCTCGTAAGATTTGTTAAGTGTTGAATATATGTTAAGTCAAAGCTGACTGAGTGCAAGTCGTACCAATTACTGGTAAACTCAGGACTTTGCATAAAAATAGAGAATTAAGCAATAAGATTGTGTATCTCTTTTAGGTTTGGTCTAAGGATTGAGCCGGGCAATCACCATTTAAACCAATGAGAATAGTCTAAGGATTGATCTATGCAATCGCCATTTAGACTGAGGGGATTTCAGCAACCCTCTGTGGCAATATTCAAGTAAATACGACTTTCTGTATGCATAAATATGAGAGATTGGATTGTGGCATATAATGCACCAATTCCCTGAGTAATAGAGACACATGAATGTCCAAATAATATAAGTCGTAGCTATGAGCGATGATTAAGAAATATAGCACTGATTATAGAAGCAAGTCTATAATCAGGAGAAAAGTCAGGTTATGTTAACACAGCGTAGCCACAACCAAAAATGCATAAGTATTGACAATTCAAGTCCTAAAGATAGGACACATGAATGATAATAAGCTATATTACATAGCATGATAATCTTATTAGGAATTAGGCTATAGGATGTATAGGGATGAACCATAACATTACGTCATATTCAGATTTCTAGACAGTTTGCACGAGACTTACTCTAAAAATCGCCCATGTAATACCCTGACCCAAATTTGACTGCATACATGTGTGGTGTGATCGTGTGTGAGTCAATTTTTGTTTGTGTGTGAACTATACCTTGCTTGTTACGTATGACTTATGAATGTTATGTGTGATTAATGCCTTGTTTACTCATTATAGCTAAGTATAGGGAGTTGCCTTAGCTGTGAAGGTTAACCAGGAAAGGTACAAGCAGGATATGAGGCACATTGGTATGGCTATCCATGACACTTAGGCTAGACGAGGTTGAGCTAAGTTGTTTGCCTGATTTGTTTCAAGCACGTATGTGGTTATGATAGAGTCTTGATTAAGGTAGGAAACCTGATACTCAAATAAGAAGAGCCTTGATAACCATTGCATTGTCATAGGTTTGACATGTCACTTAGCCATTGGTTGTGAGAGACTGAGTGTATGGAAACTCTATTTCTTTGCGTACAAGAATACAGAATCCTTAGTTGATAAAACTAGACGTAAGATAACAGTATATAAAGAGAACTAGAGATTGAGTTTAGGGTTGCCGCAAGAAGGAGAGCTAGAACCCTTGAGAACAGAACTTGGAGCTAGAGCTGGTAGAGGTCTCTGGTGTATCATACCTTGATTGTTGTTGTGATTGCTTGCTTGTTAAGGTAGGCGCAACACAAACCCAAAACTGTTTTGATTAAGTTATTGTTTTACAAACTTCATATTTCTATCATGTTTGATGATTAACTGACATTGTTCTTGAGCATGATGTTCTACTTTGGGCTGAGGTCCATGGGACGGGTGTGATCTCTAAATACTTTATGATTTGGGTACGAGTTATCCATGGAAACGGATGTGATTTCCTAAACATGCGCAGGGTAGCTCTTGTTTGAGCTGAGCTCCGGTCGTGTGAGCTGATTACTATGTTCTTTGCTTGATATTGGGTTGTCAATATGGCTATGAGGTTATGTGCTTTGTTCATGTTGATTTGTTTGAAAACTTGCATTTGTTTTGCATTAAAACTGTTTTGTTGCTTCTTGCCTACTGAGTGTCACAACTCACGTCGTTTAATGACAAAAATTCCAGATTTCATGGATACTCGTGGATCTAACAATGGAGGGAGTTAGAAGCTGATATACAAGCTTGTTTTCTTAAAAGTTTGTTGTTCTTTAGAGTTATTTTCAGCTGGTTATAATAAGTATCATCAGACCTTGTGATGATGAGTAGAAGCAGTTGAGAACTGCTGGTGTTTATTTCTTTCCTTAGAGCTTTGAACCTTGTCTCAGTTTGATTTTAAGTAGAGAAGACATATTCAGTTGTTTTGGAGTTCATTAAATGTTATCCATGATAGTTATCTTTACGTAGAACCTTGTATAGATGTTAAAGCCTTATACAGGTTGATACTGAACCCTTTGCCTGATGATAACCATGACCACCATGAGCTATGCCTAGCTGTTAGTATGAAGCCTTGCTATTGATAGTTGTCTGATGCTGATGCTACCTATATACTGTATAACCTGTTAAACCCGAAGCTGTGAGTTGATGTATGATGTACTGCCGGTCAAGTCATTGTACTCACCTCTCAAGCCTTCAACCACCACTTATGATGGGTTACCTACTAGTCTTACTATGACTACCTCATATAGTCCACCCTGATACAACCTTACTTGTACATTGAGGAACCCATACGTATGTCAGTACTTAATGATCCTGTTAAGACCATGCTATGACCTCAACCATTGAGTAGGAGAAGGACCCTGAGATTAACCTCACGTAAGCAATGATGATACTCTAACCATCACAGAGTAGTTATCATTGTCATGTACTGATGTAACAGATCATACTCCAAGCTGTGTAGTAAGCACATCATATCATTACCATGTGACTATATAACTATACCTTACAACCTGAGTCAGTCTCTATGATGCGACTCAATGCCTGTGAGATGCACTTGTATGTAGTATACCTGCATAGGAGAGACACTAATGTGTGGTATGTTTGTTTATAAGAAGTGAGTCTATACGTTATGAGATGTTATAGAACCAAATAGTCATTAGACCTTATAGAGATGTACGTTGATACTATGTATACCTTGAAGCCATGTATGAGTATCTCAGGTATCAGTTCACCTCGACTGATGTGAGGTACCCATCATAATACTCTGATGTAGTAGTAATATGTATGAACCACGAAGCATCACCCCTAGACCTCTATGAACTGTGTTAATGTAATGTGATTCCGTTGTTGATATGACTCTGTGTATTGGGGCATACTTTCCAGTCTAGTGGGTGTGGTGTATAGTAGCCTAAGCTTGAGCTTGAATGGTTGTATTTGGGCTCTGGCTTAGGGGGTTAACATGCAGCATACTCTGAAAAAGGAGGGGTACCGAAATACTACCAACTTTTCGTTTCGGCTCGTGAGTCTTATGGTTTAAGTTTGGACGATCTCAAAAATCAATATCCAAACTCTAATAACTGGAGTTGTGATCTTGGGGATCAACTCGACAAAGTTGGAACTTTGGAGTTAAACTCTACAGTTATTGGATAACGTACTACTTGGTGCTTTAATTATATTATCAGAGATATAATGCGGAAAGTAAAAGCACACAAGACACCAGAGATTTTTTTAATGAGGAAACTGCCTTGCAGAAAAACCTCGGGACCTTATCCAGATTGAACACCGCCCAGTACAAACTGACTACAAACTCTAGCCTACTATAAGACTTCGGTCTGGGATGTAGCAGAGACCAACTCAAGCCCTCCAA
>JAJJMA010202613.1:0-11011 GCA_023529015.1 Papaver nudicaule | reverse complement strand
AAAAGAATAACAATCTACTAATAACCTTTTTATTTTATTTCATAATAGTTTCGAAACATAGGTAGTTCTAAAATAATGCATAAGTTGCTTGCACCTCTTTTTATAAAAGTCTATCGAATACTGAAAAACAATTTTTCAGAGACTATCATCACTTTCATCAATCTCATTGGAAGAATCGTGAGATTGATGATCATGATTATTCGAGAAATAGATCTGATCAAGCATCTCTTTTACAGCAGCTAGTTTATCTTTAAGAAAATTTTTTTTTCCTTGAGTACCAATCATCTCTTCAAAAAGTTCTCCTTTGACATCGACCGTTGAGACAAAATGTTCTTGGAGAAGGTCAGATTCTGTTGTAGTATCACTCAAATGATTAGAAGAATTTGTCTGCTGAAACTCCACACAACATGTAGACATGCATGTTTCAGTATGACTGTCTACTGAGGAATTCTTTGTCTTCTTTCGAGAATAAACTAGTCCGAAACTCTTCTTGACAGGATCACAACCATCCAGAAGTTTCGTATAGTACGAGACATGTTTTTTTGAAGAAGAGAAGAAGGTTTTCGAAAGCATGATACATACATTTTTAAATTAACTTTTAATCCTTATTTTGGGAATATTCATGACTTATTATTAAGGCAATTTCCGAAACATAGACTTTAAATATTTTTCGAATCTACTTGTTTCAAAGTTTCTCTTATATGCATTAATGATGAAATACCTAAGAATCATTATTAATACCTTTATTACAACAATATATATATTTTTTTATTATTTATATATATATATATATATAACTAAAGTTCTAGTTTACAACAACACTCCATTATATCCTTACTTAATTATGTAGTTGACATTGCTTGATAGGACACAGTGCTGGATTGTGTACTACATGATTTCTTTCGGAATTAGGACACCTTTTTCGAAATAACAATGTTACGTGTACATAACATGTTAGGATTTGTTTCACAGATTGAAGGGGAACAAGAAGACTTACAATGTTTACTTACTACAGATGTATCTGAAGAATTTTTGTATGATATACCCGACTCTGGTGATGATGTCTTCTGATTTCTGTCTAATTTCAGTCTGAGAGATGACCTTTCTTCTTACAAAAAGAACAGTACAAAACTACTAATTTTTGAAGAAGCATGTACAATGTCCTTGGTCAGATTTTCCAGAGATGGGATAAAGTCCTTGTTCATGTCACAGTTCTTTTGAAAAGCATCAGAGAGATCATCAAGGAGATCTGCGATCGAGCTTTTGAATTGATTATGAACATCTCGAAGACCTGACAGATCCTTCTTAACAGGACTCAAGGAGGACATTGTTTCCTCCAGTACTTTGATACGAGATGAGATGGCAACACAATGTTTATTCCGATCATTTGTAGACTGCTTTAATGAAGCTATCATACGACCATCAAGTTTTTGCTTTGTGGTTAAATGATCACATAGAAGACTGAGGTCTCTTATTTTCTCAAGAGTACTATTCAACCTTTCCCTTAGAGTTTTGTTTTCAGTAGTAAGGGGAGATAGGTGTACCTTTTATTATCCTGATCGGAGGGATCATTGCTTGTGTGGTTAAATCTTTCATCATACATACTTGATTCTTTAGTCGAGTCATTTTCTGATGATGTTCCGATACTAATAACATACGGCTTAGTACCAGGTATTCTTATGCTCACGGTTTGAACATTGGGTGAATGTTTTCTTGTGCAAACAAATCTCAAAGGTACGCTGACAGAATTGAAATCATTGTTTTTATTCATGTTTTTCTTATAGGTTGAATCGAGCCAAACACAGATTGTTAGATCTTAAGGTGTTTGCCTGCTCTGATACCAATTGAAAAGATGAGGGTACCGAGTACACCACCAATCTTTTTTTTTAGTCCTATAAGTCAAACCTTGAACGGTTCCTGTAATCAAGAACTTAAGAACAAGATCTCCTTCAGATCTGATTGATTCACACAAGGGAGTCACTACAAGAATCCGAAAGGCTATGTCAACAACCAAGTACGATACTTTAATTATAAATGATAAGTTAATATAACGCGGAAGTAAAGTAAAGTAGACACAAGATTTCGTAGAAAAACCTCGGGACCTAGTCCAGTTTGAATACTCTTAAGAATTAAGCCGCCAACACACCTACTCTCAGACTTCGGACTAGCTGTTAATAGGTCATTCAATTAATATCTCAAGTGTTGTGGGAAAATACAAGAGAATAACAGCCCAAAGGGTGCCTATTAGCGACTATACAAAGTTACCAAAAGATACAAAAAGAGATAGGGTAACCCCGGAACTAAAACTAAACATATTAGGCACGCAGGCCCATAAAAGAAAACAAGTCAGTCCCAGCACCGGCCACTGACTTAGCTTTTCTCTAGGCTATACCCTAAATAAAGTAGCTACGAGTATAAGTCGCAGTCGGGTCTTCAACAGTATCCATAAAACTAGGCTTCCCTACAGTCTGCATTTGTTGTCCATCTTGTAGTTCCACTCCCCGCTTAGCCAACTCGTCTGCGCTAAAATTTGCTTCCCTTAGGATATGCTCATACATTATATCGCCATAGCTTGTCAAAGCCTGTTGCCATCTTGCCCTCAGTCGCCAAGGTATATTATTTCCCATAAAAGCCATAACTGCTGCCATAGAATCCGATCTAACTCTCAGCTTCCTCAAGCCAAACTGTACTGCCCATTCCATCCCGACAATAACAGCCATCAGCTCTGCCCAATAGTTTGTTTTAACTCCTAGCCCCATCAAAAGAGTGCCAAGCACATCACAAGTAGAGTTACGAGCTATAACACCCAATCCTGCATCTTATGGATTCGTATCAGCTGCCCCATCACAACAAATGAGCACTTCATTCTCATTTGGTGGTAACCAACGTATTTCCACTGTATTCAGCACACTAGTGGTTCTATTGTCAATCCTAAAAAAGTTTAGGACATTCACATCCTCTCCCGCCCTGACATGGTCTTTAAATCTTCTTGAGTTCTCTCTTACTGTTGTATAGACCTTGTTTTTCAGCTTATAAAAAGGCGTAGCTCTTTCTTCATACCACAATTTGTTTCTCGCAGACTAGAGCTCAGCCTTAACTGCCATATTAGCTGTTAACCATAATTTCTTTATCATTAGGGCTTTGGCCTTAGCATTTGCATAAGAATCCACCAGATTATAATCTGGCTTTAGCTTGAATATTGATGAAATCCATCTCCATATATGGATATGGTGCAGAGAATCAACTCCATTCCTGCACATTTTACACTATTTATCCACTGTGTAGCCAAATCTTTCCTCCACTCTATCCTTTGTAGCGCAACAGTTTTTTCGCAGAAATTTCCAGTTTTGAGCAGCCAACTTAGGATGAACGTTTTTACCCCAAATCAACTCAGTGCCATCCAACTTCGGGTATCTCTTGCGAATTAGCTCTCCTGCAGATTGCACAGAGAACACTCTTTTTTCATCAGGTTTCCAAACACGCAAACCTCTTTCCCCACTAGGCTGTGGTAGCGACTGAACATTAATACCAACAGCAGTCATAATATTCTGAACATCACTAGGAATGGCCCAACTGCCATCTATAATAATATCACTGACTTTAGCTGAAAAAAGCGGCCTAGCAGAACGAGGTATTCCCCTGTTCACAGCAATACAAACGTCAGAGCACCAAGAATAAAAAAATCGAGAAGTGTTAGATCCATCACCAATTATTGTTGAAGTGTGAGACTCAACAACTGGGTACACAAGCTTGATACCCTTAAAAATCGAAGAATTCTGTAGTTTCCCAATCAGTTCACCATCCCTTCTCAAATATTTGGCTCGAAGAAATCTCCCCCAAATTTTATTTGAGTGCTTGATCTGCCACCAAAACTTCATCAACAGAGCTCGATTCATAGTTCTTAAGCTAACCAAACCCAATCCCCCTTCCTCATAAGGACAACAAAGCTTTTCATATGCAATAATAAAGCTTTTTGAAACCTTACTATCACCAGACCAAATGAAGTTGGCAATAGCCATCTCCACTGCCCTGACAAACTTAGTAGGCCATAAATAAACTGCCATGACATGTATAGGGTAACTAGCTATCACTAACTTTACTAAAGTCACCCTATCCTGAAAAGAAAGAAGCCTGCCAACCTAAGCATTGAGCTGAGCATGGATTTTATCAACAATATGCTTGACATGTTGATATTTAATAGCCTCTGGAAGAAGCTGAACCCCAAGATATTTATCCGGGTAAGTTACAAGCTCCATTCCCAGAATCTGAAGAATATGGTCTCTCTTTGCCACACCTGCACCCCCAAAATACACTTTGCTCTTTTGTCTACTCACCACTTGACCCGAAGAGGAAGCATATACATCCAATGGAGAACACAAGCTATTAAGACTTTGGTCATTACCTTTACAAAAAACCATAATGTCATCTGCGAAGAAAAGGTGGGTTGGGGGAACACCTTTCTTTGTTAACATGTACTTCATCTTGCCAGTGTCAAACAACTTAGCAATATTACGGCTCAAAACATCCTCTATGAGCACAAAGATGAGAGGAGAAAGAGGGTCACCCTGACGTAGACCCCTTGTAATACCAAAAAACCCTTCCGGACTGCCATTAAATAGGATGGATATTCTAGCCAAGTTAAATATGCTCCACAAGAAAGAACACCAAAACTCAGAAAACCCATACTGTCTAAAGACTTCCAAGACAAAATTCCAGCTTACAGTGTCAAAAGCCTGAGCAATGTCTAGCTTGATACCCACATTTCCATCAACCCTTGTCTCTTGCATCTCATTAATCATTTCAGAAGCTAGAGCAATATTCTCATGAATATTTCGACCTTTAAGAAAGGCTACCTGGTGTTCAGAAACTAGATTATCAAGCACTCTCCCCAATCTAGTAGCCAAAATCTTAGTGATAATTTTGAAAAAGAAGTTGCTTAACCCTGTGGGCCGAAATTTATTCAAAGTATTGGCACCATTCTCCTTTGGCAGCAGCAACAGGAAATTATTGTTTACCCCATTAGGTATTTTACCACTTAGCAAACAAGCAGAAATCGCCTTCACCAAGTCACTGCTAATAATGTCCCAACAATGCCTATAAAAACTGCCAGGAAATCCGTCCGGCCCTGGAGCAGAATCAACTCCCAAATCAAAAACCGCACTTTTAATTTCATCATGACCTAAAACTACATCCATTGCTCTAGAATCTAACTCAGTAAGCTTTTCATGTTCATAATCAAAGATATGGCCATCAACCTCAGTAGTATTTCCTTTAAACTTTTCCTCATAGTAGTGAACTCCAAGAAGCTTTAACTGTTCCTCATTTTGAATCACCATTCCATTATCATCAATCAATTCTGTAATTGCATTAGCTGATCTCCTCATTGTGATGTTATTGTGAAAGAAAGCATTATTACTTCCACCATGATCTATCCAATTTAGCCTGGCTTTTTCCTTCAGCATAGTGGCCACTAAATGCCTAGCTTCCTTTACCTTAAGCTTAGTTGAATATAAAGCATCCGATAATAACTCATTGTACGGATCAACATCTGAAGTTAATTGGGCAGCCTCAAATTCCATTGTAGCCTCTTTGAGTTTCACATGTACGTCAAAGACAGACCAGTTCCATTTCTTCATCTCATCTCTCAATATCTTCATCTTAGTGATGAAAATAAACACATATGAGCCACGCACTCTAGTAGCCCAAGAATCAGCAACCATACGAAGAAAATCTCCATGCTCATACCACATTTTCTGAACTCTAAATGGAGCTCTAGGTGGAACTTTGGGCATTACTGAGAAACATATTAGTGGAGAATGATCACTCACTTCCCTAGGCAATGCTATATACCTCCAGTTCATGAACTTCTCCAACCACTCTGCATTCATCACAAACCTGTCAAGCTTTTCAAGAACCCTATTGTTGCCAGCTCTATTATTACACCAAGTCATAGCGGTGCCAGAATTTTCTGGTTCAAAAAGCCCATTAGTTCCCATCCAGCTGCCAAACTCTAGCATAGAATTAAGGTCAGGACCTGATTTTGCTTCCTTCTCACCAGCTCTAAAGTAACAGTTGAAATCACCTACAATCAACCATGGGAAATTAACTCCACCATGGATAAGCTGACGCCATAAATTTTTTCTAGTTTCTACTGAGTGTCCACCATGCACAAAAGAAACATACGAACCCTCAAAATCCATAGTAATAGCTTGCTTAGAACTGTCGATTACCGTTGGAGCTGGACAATCCTTTCTCCAAAATATCCAAGTGTCACCTCTATCCATTTCATTGTGAATCACAGTTAAATTGTAATCCACCAAATTAACTTTCTTCACTTCTTCCATAGTGCATTTGATTTGAGGCTCAGAAATCCCCATAATGTCAGGCTTATACTCCCTTACCAGCTGTTTTAGTTTTGACTTAGCCAATGGCCTTGCTAAGCCATTGATGTTCCAATATAAGACACACATTATTTAACACCTCCTTTTGAACTGTGCTTAGGCGGCTTGTCATTCTCACTATCCAACAAACGAGCATCTTTTTCTTTCTCCAATATACGAGCTGAACGTCTAGCTGCCTCTCTTGCTTGAGTTTCAGCTTTGGTAAGCCTCTTTTGATTCTTAATAGGCATATCACCAGCTAAAGCCGATGGTGCAGCCTCATCTGTGAACTCTTCTTCATTAGAATTGGGAGTGTTACTCTCCGAACTACTGGAAATTTTAACTGCTTTCATTCTCTCAATCTCAGCTGCTTTTACCATCTCAATCTCAGCTGCAATAGCTTTAGCTCTCTCAGCATTGCATTCTAACTCCTTCAGCTTTGCCATATCAACATCAATAACCTCATGTCTGTTACCATCTCCCACTCTATCATCATCAGCAGCAGGTTGTAGAACCACAGAAGGAGTTAATCCTACAGTAGTACTGTCTACATGTTGAATTACTGGTTCATGCACATCAATAATGGCCTCAAACACTGTCTTTGTAGTCTCATCACCATTTAAATTATCCTCATGAACAACCCCATCATCACCGTCATGAAAGACCATATTCTCCTCAGCATCAACAATATGAGCAACCCCATCATCATCGTCATTAGTTGAGTTGTGATTTTCATGAACAACTCCATCATCACCGTCATGAATATCATTCTGTTGATCATCATCCGTATAATGTTCTTCAACATTCATAGGGACATATTTATCAACAGAAGGAGAAGGAGAGTTGAAATGGAATTTTCTAGGCTTGACATAGTCCTTATCTAGACCATATTGTCTTGCCAAGTCATCCAGTAGACCTAAATCCGCAGTTATCTGAACATGTTCAACTGCTAATTTTGAAAAAGTAGCAGAGACGTCATCTTCCATTACAAGATAACCAAAAGAGCCATCTATCATAACCCTACCAGTGGGTTTCCAACATTTACCATTAGCTGGTTTACACGCTTCCAAATCATAAAAGAGACCATCATCGTACATGATTCTTCTCTTTGATATATCATTTGTTTTACTAGGATGCTTATTATGCTTTGTTCCAGGGAACCCTAATAGCTTCTTCACAATATCACAATTGTTATAGTTGTGGCCCAGAATCTTGCAATGAGTGCAATACTCTGGCTTGTCAAGATTATCACATCTTGCCAGAAATCTTCTCTGCCTTTTCCTGGAATCACGTATATTCTCTCCTGCACTTCTTGAGAGAAATCGATATCCACCAAAACAGAGGCATGATACCGAAAGTCATATTCTAAAGTTGGTTTAGCAACCACAATTGGGGTTCCTAAAATCTTACCCATAGTCAGCATCATCCTCTTCGTCCAACATTGTAGTTTTAGTTTTGGAAATTGACACCATACAACTTTGCACGAGTTCTTGACATGATTTGGATCAAAGTTTTCATCCCAGTCCATCACTTCCAGATTTTTTCTACCATGAGTACCAAGCCTTACCTTCCAAGGTCCATTATACTTGACATGATTCTTCTTATCTTCATCATCAATACGAATCAAGAAGTAACCTTTTGACATCGCATAGATATTAGCCTTGAAACCCCATAATTTTCCAAGGGTCTCTGTCACTTCCTTGAACTTCAAACCCTTGAAGTCCGGTTTACCTATTAGACTATTCTTCCATATATCAACTCCTTCATCATACTCACTCTCACGCAACAAGTAATTTCTCCCTGTTGCATCAGTTTTAGCCTCAGTTAGTGATGAAACACTGATTTTTTATGAAGAATTGATCTTCCTCTTAGCAGCAATCTGTAACCACGTAGGTTTAGTACCTCCTCCCCCTAAACTAGGGTTTGCAGGTGTTCTTTGATCCTTTCCATCCATGTTAGATCATGATCAATGATCAAACAAGCCAGAACAGATCGTGTTTTTGATAGTTTCTCACAAGAAAACCTTAAACCCTAAATCGCCACACGGTTTGTTAGGAGTTGTTTTTCTCACGTGAACTTTCCCAACTTCGGACTAGATGGTGCAGACAATATGACCCTAATACGACTATTAGTCACAAAGATTTCCCCTCGGTATTCCTACGCCTCCAACCACAACAAGGTGGCACACACATGTACTCCCTTACGCAAACATACGCCCTTTACTGTCTTACGCAAGAGTTGCCTCATATCCCGTCGCGAGGACTATCACTACCCAACCTCCAATCAGACGATTACAACCTTATGGACAACAACCAAATACCGGTAGGTCAAATCGCTAGATGATATCCTTGGTAACTAACAGATATTTCATTGAAGTTGTTTTACACCAAGAGCGAGGATATTGAGTTTACTTAGGCAATAAACACCTCGAGATCTCGATCAAGGTTTCAAAACCTAAACTCCCGAAAGAGCAACCTTGTCGTCCCAGTTGGAATGAAGCAGATAGCTGTAGCAAGTACGATATGATATGACCTTGAAGAACGGTGTAGCTGCAAAGAACAAATCCAATAACAACGATCTTGATTCCACTCAATATCTATAGTTTAGGCACACAAACCAAAATCAGCTTGCTGACAAATCCAGGTTAATAGATAAAGAGTATGTTCTAATCACAACGATCTTGAGTGGCCTTATTGCATAAGAGAAGGACCATAGAATAAACAAGATCACAAGGTTTGATAGACGTGATAGAACAGAACACAAGTGCAATACAAAGAAGACTAGTAAAAATAAACTAGTTTCCCGTAAGAGGTACTTCTAGGCTTCTCGATCCTTAGAGAAGACTTTCACGCAATTCTAGACCAAAAGCGAAAGCTCAAAGGTAACTGAAAAGAAAAGCGACAAACACAAGCTTACAATTCCGAAGAAGATCTTGGTAGAGGGATAAAGCTTTTAGGAGAGATACCACTTGTAGATGGTGAAAAATGAGAGAGGGGCAAAATTGTCAAAACACTCTCGAAACCATGTCTTACTAAAGACAGTCGCCTATTCAGGCTCATCTTTATAGCTCAGGGTGCAATCCATTCCATGAAGCTAAACCCTCTATGAGCTCTCTCTTATAACTCCGGTGGGGAGGGTAATGTCATAGAGCAGTACCAATGATCTCACCAACATATTAAACCCATCGATCAGCTCAGAGCCAGACCTCGCTTGATGGTACACGGTGAAAGATCAACAGAGACGTATCCTCATGGATTTCCTCTTAAAATACGACTCAATACACGAGTCTTGGTGCAAACCTCAGAAATATCGAAGCTCCAGGCCGGTCCAGAGCTCTCTGAGAAGCATACACCAGCCTAAATAGGCCTAAGCGGACCCAATCCCAAATTCAGGATGGTCTAGCATACCATGGATAAACATGCCATGACCTCAAGTGTGTTGTAGCATAAGCACTCATACCACGACTAAAGCACAGGCTGCCCAAAGTCGAGTTTGGCCAGAGGCCAAAGCCATAAACGCCACATAGCATGGCGCCACAAACCATGAAAAACCATGGATCAGCCTTGGCCAAGAGGCCAAGGCCATGGCACAAGGTTCCACAAATTTACTTGACCTTGGCCAAAGGCCAAGGCCATGACGAAAAATAGCCACAAGCAGGCCAGGCCTTGGCCACAAGCCAAGGTCGTGGCGCCATACTTCATGGCGCCACAATAAATATGCTTTGGCCAAATGGCCGTGGCGCCATACTCCATGGCGCCACAATAAATAGGCATTAGCCAAACAGAAAATCGTGGCGCCATAATTCATGGCGCCATGAGCCATGGCGCCTCCACGGTTAGCGCCAAAGACGCGTCCTAAACTGGCCAAAGGCCAAGGCCGTGGCGCCATGAGCCAAGGCCGTGGCGCCATGAGCCATGGCGCCACCACGACTAGCGCCAAAAGCGCATTCTAAGCTAACCTTGGCCAAGGGCCAAGGCTGTGGCGCCATGAGCCATGGCGCCACCATAACTAACGCCAAGGGCGCGTTCCAAACCAAACTTTGGCCATGGGCCATGGCGCCATAAGCCATGGGCCATGGCGCCATAAGCCATGGCGCCGCCATAACTAGTGCCAAAGCGCAATCAAGCACTTGCGGCCTTGGCCAAAGACCAAGGACACTCGACATCACGCAACGTTGGTCACGACAATCAGTCGTACAACCCAACTCAACTAGGCGATAGCCGCGTACCACTCGCTCGAGATATCGAAACATCACACGGGGGGATAACTTTAGGGGTATTGGTCTGGCGGTCTACGGCAGTCGAAAGAAACTGATGGAGATGGTGGGCAGTTACGGGAGGATGGCACGAGTGGGCATGTTCCACACAACTCAGGCAGTTACGGAAACCAACGCATGTCCTCCACTCCTCCACTCCTCCATGACGTCCACCTTCTCTGTCGAGATATCAGGGTGAGTTCAAACTATAAATAGAGGCTTCCTCTATCTTCCAAGGCAGAACGTTCAGAACAACTAGAACACCGAGAATATTCAGAAAACACACGGAGCCTCAGAGAAAAACACCTGAGAATCTAAACTCGTTCTAGCCTTGGAGATTTCCAGTCGACTTCACGACGGAAATCTTGAACTCAAA
>JAJJMA010202611.1:0-14238 GCA_023529015.1 Papaver nudicaule | reverse complement strand
TCGCAAGAGTAATTTTGCATCAATTTCTGGCATCCTGGAATAGCTCGAGACAAGCTATGAATTTATTTTTACAATAGGGATAAGAAATTTGATCATCATAGCCATGTTTTGATCTTTCACGACCATAGCCTAGTAGCTTGGTTCATATCCCTAGCTTACACGTAAAATACCTATGCATGCGCTTGTGCCTGTGCACGCGCCTTAGCCTATGCTTGAACTCACGCCATCCCTAGTCACGTTCGTGGAGGCCTTATGGCCATCCCTAGCTCACGTTCGTGGAGGCCTTATGGCCATCCCTAGCTCACGTTCGTGGAGGCCTTATGGCCATCCCTAGTCACGTTCGCGGAGGCCTTATGGCCATCCCTATCTCACGTTCGCGGAGGCCTCATGGCCATCCCTAGCTCACGCTCATGGAGGCTCACGGCCATCCCTTGCCTTCCTAGAGCTAAAATATCTCCTTCCCTAGCCTGGTCTTGGTCGTGGCTCATGCCATGGACCTACACTTTTGGGCCTTTAACCGTGATCCATGTTGAGGCCTCACTTTTATTGCTAGCGCAACTCTTATTGTAGACCCCACTTTCATAGGTTGCCTACAAAACAATGGTAGGGCCCACTTTTATCCACCATAGATTGAGGGTCCCAATTATTCATTCTTGAGTTGCCTCTACTTATGGATCCCGCAGATCCAAGTCCTAGATGATTACGGGCTTTATTGAATCCATAATATTCTAGTCTCCTAATCAAATTCGGAAATCTGGCAGATTACGAATTGCCTCAAATGATGATTTTTACAGTCCAATCCGTGAATAATTAGGAGAAGCTTCCTTCACGAAAGTTTCTCCTCCGTGAGTTCCCCATAACATACTAAAATTTCGTTATTATAGCGAATATAGGCTGTCCTGGGTGATTTTTGGAATGGATAACACGCAAACTGTCCAGAAATCTGAATATGACGTAATGTTATGGTCCATCCTCATGCATCCTATATCTAACTTTCTAATAAGATTATTATGCTATGCAACATGGCTTATTATTATTCATGTGGCCTATCTTTAGGTCTTGAATTGGAAATACTCATGCATTCTTGGTTGAAGCTACGCTATGTTAGCATCACTCGTCCGTTTTCCTGATTATAGACTTGCTTCTATAATCAGTGCTACAATTCTTAATCGTGGCTCATGGATATGACTTGTATTATTTTGGACATTCATATGTCTCTATTACTCAGGGAATTGGTGCATTACATGTCACAAGCCAATTTCTCATATTTATGGAAAATCGAAAGTCGTATTTACTTGACTATTGCCACAGAGAGTTGCTGAAATCCTCTCAGTCTAAATGGCGATTGCATAGATCAATCCTTAGACTTCTCTCATTGGTTTAAATGGCGATTGCCCGGCTCAATCCTTAGACCAAACATAAAAGAGATACACAAGCTTATCGCTTAATTCTCTATTTTTATATGAAGTCCTGAGTTTACCAGTAATTGGTAAGACTTTACACTTAGTCATCTTTGACTTAACAATATTCAATACTTAACAAATCTTACGAGAATCAAGTAAGTTACATGGGGGGATATTCTTTAGGGTTTTGGTTTGGTGGTCTACGGCACGTGTGATTGCAACGGCTCAATCACTCAACGGGAAAGAAACTAAGTCGTGTGAACGTTGCTGAAAAGAGGGGATGAGAAAGTGGGATGTTAGTCTTCCCTAATATTAGGCGCAAGACTTGCCCCACTTACTCCACACTCCCACTCTTCCACATCTTCCACTTCTTACGAGATCAGTTGGAAATATATTGCTATAAATAGGTCACTCGACCAGTTTGGAAAGACAGGAAAGACAAGTTCAACAAGTTCAATTCAGTGCAAGTATAATCAATCTATCTCATCGATAATTGATTAACTCTTCTCATTCAGCATTCAATATCTAGTGAGAACTGAATATCCATTCTTTTAGCAATTTTAATTACAACATCACAGAAACCATAGCAATTCTATGATCTCATCTTTCTCTACTTCCCTCCCTAAACCAACCCTATTTCCTCTTCTTGTAACTGAAGCAATACTCGAACGACCATTTCTTGGTTTAGGCGAGTCTTGTTCGATCTTGACCTCTCGAATACCATTACAATCTCATATTACATCATTACACTTCACACTTTACCCCTCAGATTCTCTTTATTGTTTTACACCTAAAACATTTGGCGACCACAGTGGGAGGTCATTATCTCGGTTGTAAGAAAAGATGGTTGAAACTAGGAGGCAGAGTTCAGAGAACACGAATTCTCCAAATATCACCAGTGGTCCCGCTACTTTATCTGTTATAAGTGGGGCCACCAACACCCAAACTGGAGGCGTCACCAGCCTTGCTGGGCCTTCCCCCCAAAACGTGAATCCTATCACGACCCAAAACCCTAATTTCACGGTTACCTCAACTCATGTGGGGTCCACCTCATTCCCATCCTTTATGGAGGTCCAGCCTGGGTCTACCTCATCCTTACCCTCTGCTGTCACGTCCTCTCTCTCTCATATTGTGGGGACCACCACTACTACCACCTCCCCAACTCCTTACACCCCTATCTCAAGCCGCACAGAAGCTTTTCTCTTTGGGCCCCGCACTGGAGAAATAAGGAGTACTGAGGGCTCACCTAGCATAGCGGATCTCATGAAGACTCAACAAGATCTGGCCCTAAGTCAGAATAGCATGGTGAAGACCCAATTAGAGTTGCTGACTTGTTTGAGGACTCTCTCAGAAAAGTTAACGCCACCAACAAATCTAGGGACAACACGTGTGGAAACCCCTGTAAACGTCAACAGGGTGGGACCTTCTCAAGTTCACGTCATCCCAGATGACCAAGACGCCCATATCCACACCACACGTGGACCAAACGCTGGTTCTCAACACAACTTTGTCACTCGTGAAGATTTACAGAATCTCCTACAAGCTCAGAGCGTGGAAAATTCAGATTTGTTTCATCGTCATCAACCCCCATATCCAATCGAAGTTCAACGTGAATCTCTTCCTGAAGGATATGTCACACCTTCATTCTCAATGTATAATGGTATTGGGAATGCTCGAGAACATATATCTCGTTTCCTAGAATCATTGGGAGTGTATGAAAGAAACCAATCTGTATGTCTCAAAGAATTCTCGAAATCTCTGATGGGAAAGGCATACACTTAGTATAATAATCTAGCTCCCAACATCATTCTCAGCTGGAGCCAGATGGTTAATGTTTTCCTCAAGAAATACTTCTTTGTGTCTGAGCAACTCACTCTCTCTGATTTGGGAAGACTTTATCAGCGAAACAATGAACATCCAGATGATTACGTGACGAGGTTCAGAACTCGTGCAGTGGATTGCAATGATCCAAACGTGACAGAGTTGCAGTTGGTGGAGCTTTGCATCAATGGAATGATACCAGTTTATCAGGACTTATTGGAGAATCTGGAAATTAACAATTCACCAAGCTCCATAAGTCAGCCAAACGATCCGCCACTACTGCACCTGCGTTACTAGAAAGGCCTAGGCCTGTAAAGGCTGAAGAAAGTCGTGGTGAGACACGTGCCAGCAAACGACTTGTCAACAAGCAATATAGCTCTCTTCCCTCAGTTCATGCTGTCACTGAAGGTGTTAAGAGGAAGGCGCATACTCCTGAGGCCCCACAACTGAAACGTGCGGCCCCAACTCAATCTCAGGCTCCTGCGCGGGTCCCAGCTAATACTCCTGCACCAAAAGCACCACGACAACAGAGGGAATTTCCTAAAATTCTTGATTTCCCTTGTACCATGGATGAAGTGATAGAGATCCTCGAAGCGTGGATTCAAGATGGTGCTATCAAGTTACCTCTTGTACGGAGAGATCCTACAACACAAGAAATGACTGATCCCAAGTATTGTCATTTTCATAGATTCGTCAATCATCCCACCAGCGAGTGTCATCGACTCAAGCAAATATTCAATGAAAAGATTGAGTCGGGGGAGTTGAACTTGGGGACTGAGGGTGTGCATAAGAATCCATTCCCTCAGCATCAACCTCAACGTCAACATCAACCCAACATTCGAAATTTCACTATCTCCGGAGAATCTGTCAAGCAAACTGCTAATTATTTGATGGAGAATTTATGCGAGCTCTTGCATTTTTCTAAGAGCCATCGAAGAAACATTTTCGCCGCCTTCAACTGGATTGCTAGCGGCAAAGAAATACCTGTACCTGAAAAACATGAAGAAGCTCAGTCAAAGCCTGATGAAGTTACACCAGAGATGATGGCAGGAGGGAAGCGTGTCCCAATACCACTCATCTCCGCTCGTCTCAAAGGTACAAATTTCAAGAAAGTTCAAATTGATGTTGGTGTCATGGTTAACTTGATTGCAATCAAAACACTTCAAGCAATTGGGATTTCCAGACGGGATGTCATCTATTATCCCACAGTGACGAGAGATTCCAAAGGAAATCTCCAAGATATATGTGGTCATGTTACTTTGGATCTGAAGGTGGACTCTGCTCGCACCAAAGCAAAGTTCCATGTAATCAAAGAGGATGAGGAGCATGATATGATTTTGGGGCGTCCCTGGCTCCATGGGAAGAGATTTGTGCCTACAATCTCACCAGTAATCATCAAGGGCCACGAGTTTATGTTTGACCAAGAAAGATGCAACGTGGGAAAGCTGGAGTACCATGTGGGGTCCGAAACTCTGGTGATATTCAAAGAGGTATGTTAAAGTGATTTGAAGTACTTTATTCAGAATTATTTACTTAACGGGAATCCTATCCAACGTGTCCCTACACAAAGATTGGATAATTCTCTGACATGGGGACTTGATTGCATCAAGTCTATCAAACCCTCTGAGATACCTTGTGAGGAAATCAAGGCCAAGGCTACAGAAAAGTGGGCCCGAGTAAAACAACGGTCATATAGGCGAAAGACACCTGAGATGTCATGGGTTCCTAAGGCTGCTTTTCAAGAAGGGGATAAGGTTATGCGGCGCACTAATCGAAAAAGACCTTCTATTTCGGGGTCCACACCAAACTGGGAGGGGCCTTATGTCATATCTCGAGTCATGCCTAATGCCCGATACATGATAAGTGCAATACATGAAAGGCTCTCAAATATGATCAATGGCAAATGGATAAAAAAGATATGAAGATTCACTAGAGTTTATTTATTTCCTGTAATTTCCAATTCCTTCAAAAGAAAAGTGCAAGCAATCTCTTGCCTTTCAGCAATTTAATTCAAAATTCAAAATCAAAACCTATGAGTTCAAAACCATCAATTCCTACAAACCCTTTGTTCATAAAACCAAATAAAAGCAAAATAAAACTCTACTGAGAAAATGTTTTGCTCCTGAAAACTTTCAGAAACAACCATCTAGTGAAGATTTCGCTCCTTCGTCAGCTGCTTTCTTTATTAGAGCAATATCAGCAGCCTTCTTCTTCTTCACCTTTTCAGTTAGCTTACGGAGTTCTTCAATCATGGCAGCATGATTTCTCTCTTCTTGCTTCACCAAATCATGGGTGAATTTGCCAACAGCAGCACGCCTTGTTCGGACGTATTGAATTCTCGCCTGAAGCCACAACAAGTTGAGTTTGAAGGTTTCGAATGTAGCAATCAGCTCTTCTGCTTCATCTAACACCTCATTGGTCACATCTTTTAGTGGGGTGGCATCCATCCTCGAGATCAAGCCCATAAGGTCAGCCACAATACCTATAAGGGTATGGAAGTGGACACTTTTTCCAGCAATAATAAGGTGACCATAGCGATTCCATATCCTTCTATACAGTGGAACGTGTCCCTATGGGACATTAAATCCTGCCACTAGTGCATGACCGGGGAGAGTCGTTTCATGGGGAAGATAATATGTCACACCAGCATGAGAAACTCCTGAAGGGTCCACATTGTTGAAGCATCTACACCAACAATGTTGATATTCTCATAGGCTTGTTTTTCATTATTGACAAGCTGAAAGAAAGTTCAAGGCAAACAGAAGTTTAATAATATGTTTCAAACTATATGATGAAAGTTTAGCATAAGAAGATGATCGAATTTACCTCAGCAATAGGAGGATTTTCGTCAGCAACATTGTCAAAATCCTTACTGAGGTTTTGACCATCACTGATCTTTTTACCAACGAAGTAGCTGTCATTCGTTTCTTCATTATCCTCAGAGGGCTGCAAGAGCAAATAAGGTGAGAATAAAATACTAAATATTTTATTTCGAATTGAAGGAGTTGACAAAAGGTAACCTGTGTCACGGAGGATTTAGGCCCTGTGGAGTCTCCACTTTTATTCTGATCAGTAATCATGTCAGTGGATTTGCATGGTGTATTTGGAATTGATTCATCAAGCATCGAGTTTCGCCCTAAGGGAGCAAATGAAAACTCCTCGACTCCTGTAGCAGGTCCATCCTACATCAAATAAAGAAGAAGTGTCATCAAAAGAAGATGTTACAAAGGATTCATGACATTATTTGAAGAAGGAATTTTCTAACGTCTGAATTCTTACGAAGTACAGTGGAAAACTCAAAAACTGTACAAATCCGTAAGAGATATGAAAATATTTCATTCACAAAAGTTGTTCGTATGGATGTTTTCTATCACGTGTTAAAAGGGCTTAATTTTTGAAGAAATCTACTGGCTGGAATGATTTTTCTACTGAACAGCGTGCAGTCTGCAATATTTCTGGATGTTGCGCCACCTTGTGGCACATAAAATAACGAGCAAAAATGCATGAAATTCAGATTTTCTTTTTCAAGGTGAAAGCTACTAAAGTCTTTTTTCTAAATTGGGGTCAACCATCGAAATCCGCCATCGGATGAGGATTTTATGGCCATTCTCGTGACGTGACTTGAAACAGGAAAATCTGACGGGATTTTTACTTTTCTACTAAAAGTGAAAATATAGCTAACGGGATGAAGTCTTACCTTTACTCCTTTGCAAGTTGATTGGGGACTTGATCAGCACTTGAAGGAGCCGCCATGGAGCTGTTCTTAGCTTGGAAGAGTGATGATTCTCCCGAAAGATGACTACCAAAAGATATAGACGTCTGTGTTGCAGAACTGGCGAACTTCAGACTAGGTGACGAATGTTGCTGCACAAGACGCATGAATGAGATGTCAAAATCATCATAAATCAAGTTTATGCAAGTATTCAAAGGTGCAAGGTAATTACCAGATCATTCATATCTCCTATTTTACGCTTAAGAGTGGAATATTTAAGCAAAGAGTATGGTGCCAAGTCGTTTTTGGAGGGAACTGCGCATACTTCTTTAGGGAGAACCATGAAGTCTCTATATAACTTTATTTGGTTGTTCCAAAATTGCCTGCCTTCTTCAGTAATCGATGGTACTCTTTTCCCCGAGTGGAATAACACGGGACTGAGCAATTTGGTACGAACTTCCTGCATGTTCTTTGGAGGAACACCTCGCTGCAATGGGATATCCTGGTCAAAGCCCATCTGACGAGCTCCCCGGTCGATATTATATGCTTTGGTAATGTAGCGTCCTGCTTCAATAATACCGAGGAGGTAACCACTACAACAACTTATCATGAAAATCTTCTCCGCTTCAGTAGGAAATCCATCTACAGAAAGAACCTTTGCTGCAATATTACTTGTAGCATCACCAAACGATCGAAGTTGAGCTACACCTTCGGGGATTGAAGTCCATGGACGAAAAACCACTGCTTTCTCGTCATCCATAAATGCAAGAAAATCCTTCGAAGTGGGCTTATTCATCCAACGAACAATTCGAGCATGGTCTGACGAAGGTTTGTCCTTAGAAGACAAATTCGGGGCATAACCAGGATAATGCTCATATATCCAAGCTTGTATGAAGTTTGTTGGTATAAATGTATCAATCTTTGCAGCACCGTTTGGAAGTTTCATATGTGCTGACAAAGCAGAAAGCTAGGTATACAAGGTACCAAGAAACAAAGAGCCAATGGGTACGGGAATACCTCGAGCCAATCTTATGGCATAAGGGATAAACATAAGTTTCAGCTCCTTGTGGCCATGAAGGTTTTCAAAGACGTCTTTTGATAACCAAGGTACGAGGAACGCAGCAACAGATAATAATGAGGTGCAGTCATTACTGGGTTTTGACCAGTGAGCCATCCATGAAGCATAAGCATTGTCATGCTTGTTCAGAGTTTCAGCAATGTGGGTTATCTGAGCTTGTGTAGTGGTCTACACTACAAATGATCTCAGAAACACAAGGATTCTGCCTAGAGTGAGAGAGATAAGCAGAGGGAGGCTAAGTTTCATAGAAACAAAGTAGAATTTCGATTAAAGGATAAGATGCTGTTTACAACAAACAACAGACTAGAAATAGAAGAGGAAATAGGCCAGCGTGTGGGACGCACGCTTACAACGGCCGACAACAGTTAACGGCAAAACAGAAGCATAAATACAGACACTAATTAACCACACAGACACCCCATAACAAATGACATAGCTAGACTGGAATTCATGACAAATACTCCTCCCTTCAAATTTTCCTTGTCCTCAAGGATCATAGCTAAGCCAAGTCTGGGTATAGCAACTCCATAGATAAGGCATCTTCCCAAGTTGCATCTGTCTCTGCTAACCCCTTCCACATAACCAAAACCTGCTCAATCTCCTGCTGATTCTTTTTAATCCTTCTAGTAGCCAAGATTTTGAGGGGAGTCATCTGAGCTATACCCAAGGAGTCCACAGTAAGCAGAGAAGTTTGAGGGAGCATACCTTCTCCTAGTTTAGGTTTGAGCTGAGAGACATGGAATGTGGGGTGTATTATGGATTCTGCTGG
Source organism: Papaver nudicaule (assembly GCA_023529015.1). NCBI lineage: Eukaryota > Viridiplantae > Streptophyta > Magnoliopsida > Ranunculales > Papaveraceae > Papaver > Papaver nudicaule. The sequence goes on along the minus strand of JAJJMA010202611.1, from coordinate 5,455 downwards.
CAACTTCAGTCTGTAGGCCACCTTCCCTATCTTCTTTTCTACCTGGAATGGCCCAAAGAACTTAGCTGCTAACTTTAAATTCTTTCTCAGCTGAACTGAAGATTGCCTGTAAGGTTGTAGTCTCAAATAAGCCCAGTCTCCCTCAGCAAACTCCCTTTCACTTCTGTTTTTGTCAGCTTGTTGTTTCATTCTGTGTTGAGCTTTTTCTAAATTTCCTTTCAAGAATTGACTCATCAGCTGTCTCTGTTGTAGATAGTCCTCTACAGTAGCATTAACTCCAAAATGTGTAGCAGTTATCCCAAATTGGGGTGCTGGATGCCCATACACTGCCTCAAAGGGAGTAAGTTGTAAACTGGTGTGGTAAGTAGTGTTGAACTACCATTCAGCTAATGGTAGCCAAGAAACCCATTTAGTGGGTTTAAAGCTAGTCATACACCCTAGGTAAGTTTCAAGAAAAGCATTTACCCTCTCTGTCTGCCCATCAGTTTGGGGGTGATAGGCAGTGCTCATGTGTAGGGAAGTACCAATTCTAGCAAATAAAGCTTGCCAGAAATTACTCAAGAAGACACTATCCCTATCTGAAACTATGGACTTGGGTAATCCATGCAACTTGAAGATATTGTCTAAGAATACCCTTGCCACTGTGACTGCAGTATAAGGATGGCTGAGGGCAATGAAGTGGCTGTAATTGGAGAACTATCCACCACTACCAGTATGATTTCTCTTCCTTCTGAATTAGGCAATCCAGATATGAAGTCCATGCTTATATGTTCCCATGCTTGATCAGGAATAGGTAGTGGTTGTAGAAGTCCAGCTGGAGCTGTATTGAAACCTTTGTGTTGTTGGCAGATGTCACACTCCTTCACATATTGTAACACTTGCAACCTCAACCCAATCCAAAAGAAATAAAGTTTGGCTTTCTGATAGCTGGCTTGAGTACCAGAATGTCCTCCAATAACAGATGAATGAATGGCTGCAATGACTTTGTTCCTCAAATCTCCAGAGCTGCCAATGTAGATTCTCTGCTTGTACCTTATAATTCCATTCTGATATGTGTAATCAGGTTTTTCATCTGGGCTAACCAAAAGTTTGGGTATCAATTCTTGAGCAAAAGGGTCATCAGTGTAGCTCTCTTTGATTTCTTCCAGCCAGCTAGGTTGTAGTACAGAGAGGGCTTGGCAGCTAGCAACATCTTCTATTCCTCTTCTAGATAAAGCATCAGCTACCACATTGTCACATCCCTTCTTGTACTTCAACTCATAGTCATATCCCACTAACTTGGCCAACCATTTCTGTTGCAACATGGAGTGAACCCTTTGTTCCATGAAATATCTGATGCTCTGATGGTCTGTATAGATGATAAACTTATTTCCCAATAAATATGATCTCCACTTGGTAACTGCCATAACTACTGCCCTCAATTCCTTCTCATAGGTGGATAAGGCTAGAAATCTGGTTCCCATTCCTTTACTGGAAAAAGGCAATGGCTCTCCTTCTCTGCATTAGCACTGCCCCCACTCCACTGTCACATGCATCAGTAGCCAACTCAAATGGTATGGAAAAATCTGGTAAGACCAACACAGGTGTAGTCACCATAACTCTTTTTAACTGCTCAAAAGCATTTTGTGCATTTGAATTCCAACTGAACCCATTCTTCTTAAGCAAATCAGTTAAGGGTTTACAAATTAACCCATAATCCTTGACAAACTTCCTGTAATAACCAGTGAGGCCAAGGAACCCTCTCAAATCCTTCAAACTGGTGGGAACAGGCCAATTCTGCATACATTCTACCTTAGTTGGGTCTGCAGCCACTCCATCTCCAGAAATGATGTGTCCTAAGTATTCAATCTGTGTTTGCCCAAAAGAACATTTGCTGAGCTTGGCAAATAAAGTGTGCTGCTGCAAAAGCTTCAAAGTCATTTCTAGGTGCTGCAGGTGGGTGCCCATGTCAGGGCTATAGATGAGAATGTCATCAAAGAAAACAAGGATAAACTTTCTGAGATAGGGTTTGAAAACATCATTCATTAAGGACTGAAAGCTTGCTGGAGCATTGGTTAATCCAAAGGGCATGACAAGGAATTCATAGTGTCCTTGATGTGTCTTGAAGGCTGTCTTCTCTGTGTCAGCTGGATACACCCTGATCTGATGATACCCTGCCTTCAAATCTATCTTAGAGAACACCTTAGCTCCATGTAATTCATCTAGGAGTTCATCTATAACAGGAATGGGGTATTTATCCTTGATAGTGAGCTCCTTCAACTTCCTGTAATCTACACAAAACCTCCAGCTCCCATCCTTCAGGGCTGTGGCTTGGTCTAATGACTCCTGAATTAAGCATTTCCTGAACTAATCTTTCTACTACTTCTTTTTGCACATATGGAATTCTATATGGCCTTTGATTAGGTGGAGTAGATGAAGGCTTTAGGGGTATATGGTGGTCATGAGCTCTGACAGGGGGTAAGGATTTGGGTTCTTGAAAAACAGTGTGGAAGGAATTAAGGAGTGGTTGTATTTCTGATGGAATGGCCTCAGCTGTTTCAACAACACTGATGGAGAAAATATGACCCATGATGCCATGTTTACTCTTCTTGAAGTATCTCTGACAAGCACTGCCTGACATCATTGATATACTAGGCACTCTTGACATACCCTGCAAGGTAATACCTCTACTCCCCTTCTTGAATGAAATAGTGAGCTTCTTGAAATCAAATTTGATAGGGCTGATCTCCTTCATCCAGTCTACTCCCAATACCATATCACAACCACCCAAAGCTAGTAGCCTCACATCAAATTGAAATGAGTGACCCTGCACACTCCATTGGAACTTTGGGCATTTAGCATTACTGGTGAGCTTATTTCCATCAGCTACTGCCACCAGGAACTTGTTAGTAGGTTCTATGAAACTGCCACTCCAATTTGCCACTTCAGGATCCAGAAAACTGTGAGTACTTCCACTGTCAATGAGTATTGTGAGCATCCTTTTGTTCTTAGTCCTTCCTTGTATCTTAATAGTATTGTGAGACACATTTCCTGATAGAGCATGAACTGATATCTCCACTTCTCCTTCCCCTTCATGTGTATCATTTGAATGAGTGGGAGATTCCCCATCAGAACTAGGGTCTTCTTCTTCTTCAGCTGCAAGAATGTACAGTTGCTGCTTGACACATTTATGCCCAGCCTTAAACACCTCATCACAATTGTAACATAACCCCTTCTCTCTCCTAGCTCTCATCTCAGCATAAGACAATCTCCTGATGGGTGGAAACTTTGGGCTGGTAGTTGTACTCATTCTAGGTGAAGGAGAGTTGGACTTTGGTGTTGTGTGTAAGCTCCTGTTATTGTTGGGTATGTTAAGTGGTGGCAACTTTGCTGATATTCTATTCTTTTTAGCAACCTTTTCTGTCAGTGCTTCCTGCATCCTTGCTAGGTACATAGCCTTGGCTAGAGTAGTGGGAGCAAACATCTGAACAGCCATCCTCAACTCTTCCTTTAGTCCACTGATGAAGCTAGAGGTGAAATACTCTTCTGTGAGGTGCTTATTTTTAGCCAACATCAAAGCCTTCAATTCTTCAAATGCTTCTTGATACTCCAACATTGTTCCCAGTTGAATTAATTTGTTGAACTCACCAACAATGTCATCATGACCCAACTCCTGAAACCTATCACTGATATCCCTCACAAAATCATCCCACACAATATATGAATTACCCTCTTGATAATATTGGTACCATACATCAGCACCTCCTTCTAAGTATAGGGAAGCAATGTAAACCTTCTTCTCTTCATCCATCTCATGAAATTGGAAGTATCTCTTACATTTTCTTATCCAGGACCTAGGATTATTACCATCAAAACGAGGAAATTCAACCTTTGGCCTATGGTGTTGAGAGTTGTTACCTGACTCACCTGAATCATTGTTAGATCCAGATTTTCCATGATTTGAAGTAGACCCCGGTGAAGCAAAAATCCCATTATCATTGACATACTGCTTCTGTAGCTCTGTGATGGTCTTCTTTATCTCTTCAGAGATAATCTTTTTGATGGTGCCCATATCAGTATTAGGTGGTGGTTTTGTGGACATATCTGTTACTCGAATGGTTAGATCTGCAACCTTCTTCGTTAATTCTTCCGCCTTATCTCCATTCTTAGCAATTTGTGTCACTCTCTTCGTTAAAGCTTCAACAGACTTGGCTAGGCTGCTAACCTGTGTTACCAAGGTGTTGAACTCAGCTTGATTTACCATGGTAATGAAAACACTCTGGATCGAGTGCTCTGATACCAATTGTAGTGGTCTACACTACAAATGATCTCAGAAACACAAGGATTCTGCCTAGAGTGAGAGAGATAAGCAGAGGGAGGCTAAGTTTCAGAGAAACAAAGTAGAATTTCGATTAAAGGATAAGATGTTGTTTACAACAAACAACAGACTAGAAATAGAAGAGGAAATAGGCCAGCGTTTGGGACGCACGCTTACAACGGCCGACAACAGTTAATGGCAAAACAGAAGCAATAAATACAGACACTAATTAACCACACAGACACCCCATAACAAAATGACATAGCTAGACTGGAATTCATGACAGCTTGCGCCTCTTTTTCAGTCGCATTCAGGATAATGTTGAACTCTCCATTAATTGGGAGTCGCAATAATGCTACCACATCCTCTAGTGAAATTACGAGCTCTCCCCATGCGAGTATGAACGAGTTTGTACCACCACACCACCGGGTCAGAAGAGCAGCTAAAGCACGTCTATCCTTAATTACGAAGGAAGCATTCGAACTCTTTACAGCATGAAAGATTCCGGCATTCTCTAAAATTACCTTAACAGCTGGGATGTCAAGCATCTTCTGGAGATACAGAGACCATGAGTCAATTTTTTTCTGTGGAGAGCGGTAAATAATGATGGAAGCACTAAAGTCGCCTCTCTGCAGGCAGAAGCGAGTTACCCGCGATGGGATGATAACCATTGTAGCACTAGGATTCCTTGGAAGGATTTTAACTTGATTCTGGGGAATTGCAACTTGAGATAAACTCGCCAAACGAGTTTCAAATTCATCATTGATGTGAGGAACCTCTTTTGGAGCTACGTTGGAGATATCATCATCACCAACACGAGAAGAACTGTGGGATTCATTGTCAGCCATCTTAGTCTTCCAGTCTACAAAATTTTGTGTTTGTGGGAAAGGGGAAGAACAAGCTCAAGAAAAAAAGGAGGACAAGAACTCACGCACGAAAAAAAAAAAAAAAAAATTTTGCTGCGTGATATATATATGCACGCGGGTGGGAGTCCTAATCTGATTAGGACTGGATATTATTCGAGCGGGCTTGGTCTTTAGGCCCTGTTTGGGCTTCATGTTTGTGATAAAAGGGTCTATACGGATGTGGCTATTCCATCAACTTATGCTCACCCTGGAACACTCACGGTTCCATGCTGCGCATGGGACTAAATGTTGA
>JAJJMA010202610.1:0-13388 GCA_023529015.1 Papaver nudicaule | reverse complement strand
TACAAGGCTTACATAGCCATACGCTGAGGCAAATTTGCCAAATAAAATTCTGCAAGGCTAAATAACTATCCGCTGAGGCAAAACTGCCATGAAAGTCTTACGCCGGTGTATACGAAGAATTTTAGATGTCTGACTAAGAGTAGTTCTGGCTAACTGTGGCATTAAAATTCCTGACGCGTTACTTGTTGATCTGTAAGTGATGGCAGAAAAATATAAAACTCCATGAGAACTCCCAGTAGGGACGGCTCACGGTTAACCAACCACTTATATTAGATCGCCGACGGGCACAAGTAACAATGTATAGCGAAAATGGGGGCGTGGTGGCCAGAATGAATGCTGTCAGTTCATCACTAAACAAAATGGATTCGATTACACCGGTGAAAACAAATAGCAAGATTTATATATAACGAAATGCAAAGGTAGACAAATGTCTACTGGAGTTCTTTAACAAAAAGTGAAATACATCTATATCTCATAAAGCAAGTTAAATAAAATAGCTATTCAAAGTACATCTGATAGCCAAAAGATGAAAATATTAATCTAGATCTGCACTCTGGGAGATTTCAAGGGTTGTCAACAACCATATTTGGATCCTTAGTAGAAGTGTCTCTGTTTTCTTCTTCAGCATCAGTGGAAGCTCCACCCTTTTCTTGGTTTGGATCATTGGCGTCTTGACGCTGGTATTCAGGAATATCTTGTTCATTGCCAACACTAGAATCTTTGCTGCCATCGTGATGAGAATCATGAGCCTTTGGCTGCAAGTCTCTGTTATCTTCAGCGTCTTCTTCTTCACCAACTTCTTCCTCGGCACTTTCATCATCTGAACCGTTGTGTATACGAATGGCATTTTCAGCGTCACCCACATCATCAGCGGCATCAGGATCATTTTCCATGACGGGTGGATCGCGGCCAGGAGCATAATCCTCTGGAATATCCAAATCATTATCAGGACAGAACGTTGCCAAGAACATCTGAATAGCATAGAAACCTGCCATTCTAACATCAGAAGCACGTTCTTCTTCGAGGACTTGAACAGATTTCTTGGTAAGACGCAGTTCAGATTTAAGGCCATCGTGCATGCGTTGAAGCTTGGCAGACTTGGATGCTTCATCATCAAACTTCATCTTGTAATCCTGGAGAGTTTTAACCTCATTTTCCAAGTTGGTAATTTTACCAGAACATTGCATGTTCTCATTTTCGAGCACACGCAATTTATCCCCGCACGCCTGATGATCTTTTATTTGTCCTTCCAAATCAACAATCTTGGCGGTACATCTGCTATGATCCTTCAAAGCGGTAGTTTGCTCCTCTAGCTGGGATTCCAACTGCTTGTTCTTTTCTGAAGATAAAGGAAAAGTATAGCGTTAGCGCTGAGGCAACGGCAAATTGCAAGTTACATGGAAAAAGAAAATCCTAAAGAGCTACCTTCTAGACCGCTAACATATTCTTGGATACCCTTTTTAGCGGTACTTATTTCATCAAGTTTACTAAGAACTTCCTGATCAGAGCAAGGACCGACAGCTTGTTTGATTTTCTGTCTAAGTATCGTATTTTCTTCATTCAGCTCCCTAGCACGATTCCCATGAATTTGGGCGAAATCCTTATGATGTTGAACCTCAGTTCTAGCGGAATCCCTCTCAGCGGTACGACAAACTAATGTAGAAGATAGACGGGAAATGGTGGCTTCTTTCTCCTTTAGTTGGGAAGACAACTTCATATGTTCCACAGTCATTTTTTCCTTGGCTTTACGTTCCAATTCTGCTAAGCGGGAGGCGTTGTCCAATTCACTCTTTTTCCATGCTACATCCGCTTCAGAAACTTTGAGCAGACGATCAAGATTTATGTTAAGATCAGTGATATTACGCAACTCTTGGCGATACCACTTAACATCCCGACCCAAACTAACTAACATATTACGCTGTTTGTTGTTAGCACTAATCAACTTACCAATCTCAGTTTCGGCCCGCTGTAGTCGGCTATCAGGGTTTTGTCGGCGACCTTATAAGGGAAAGAGACTAGGCGTTGGGTAAAAGGGAAACAAAATAGGATACATGAAACAAAATCATTGTGGGAGATTTAAAATAATTACTAACCTTGGAGCTCGTCAACTTTTTTCTTCTGTTGATTGCAGTTGACCCAATGGCGACGGCTCTCCTTCTTTTCAACAGCTAACAGGTGTTTCAAAGAAGCATGGTCCTCATCCACTTTAGCCTTCGCTTTGCGCAGATTGTCCAGTTCTTGCTTTAATTGGGCATTCAAAGTGATACCACCTAGATTGCGCTGGAAATCCTATAGAATAAAGGAGATTAGTAGGGTTAGAAGAGAAGTCTAGAATAGACATAAAGATGAAGCTGAGGCAGTAGTGTATACCATCACAGCAATGCAGAACTGTTCATATGGAGTGAGATGAGAAACGGCGGTGGTAAGGTCAGCGGGCTTCAGTGCTAACCCAGGTTCGCTCAGTTTGCTCATTGACTCCAGATAAAGGGCATTAGAACCATTCTCATCCTGAGACAGCAGTTTAGCAAAGAATTCCACTAGCTTGTTTGGCGGTAATTGAGTCTCAGCAGAAGAGCAAGGCGGAATATTAAGTGAAAGAAGTTGATGAAGAGCTGAAGCAATATTGTTGGTAGCTGAGGCAGGGGTAGATCCAATCAGATTAGTTGACTGTTCAGGAGCATGTGTCTCAACAGTATTCTCATCAGCGATATCCACATGCATCTCAGCGGTTCCCTGCCCAGTGGTAGCAGTATTGGAAGTGGTAGCTGCTGGAGTTATAGGAGTTTCTTCAAACACTTCATCAGCATGACGCTCGTCAGCAGACTTCAAAGGTTGATCTTCAAAAACAAGATCATTAACGGTAGCAGGATTGATGGGCTGATCACCTCCTTTGGAAGCACGAGTCTTTTTGATCTTTGGCATCTTGTCATCATTCCCAGAAGATTGGTTGTCCTTCTTTTCGGCGGTTTCACCACCCTTGTTTTTGGAGGATTCTCCATCCTTTTTCATTGAAGACCCGCCATCTTTCTTTTTGGAAAGAGCGCCATCTTTCTTTACAGCATCGGCAGATTTGACGCTAGCATTCTTCTTGGATTCGACAGCGGTAGATTTAACGCTGTTATTTTTCTTGGAACCAGCGGTAGTCATACCAGGAAGAGCGCCAACAAGACCTTTAACACGATCTTTCGCACTGACAGGTGTCTCTGACTTGGACTTTTTCTTGGGTTGCTGAGTAAAGGAAAATCATCGTCAGCAGTTTAGCTAACAAACAGAGGCAAATATATACATATATTTCAAAAACAAAAACAAAGTGTTTGTTACCTCAACAGCGTCTCCTTCTTTTCCTTTCCTCTTGGTGCCTTGCTGTTTTTTAGTAGGCGGCTTACAAAACTCGGGCTTCTTAACCCACTTCTTTCTTTCAACAACAAACTTCCCATCCTTTTTGAGATACTGATTTTCCTCATCCCAGCGGACGGAACAAAAATCATGTTTGGCCAAGTCAGAATGTTCAGGGAGAAATTCTTTGCGAGGAATAGTTTTGTTCTCATCTTCAAAGCCCTTGAGCCAAGGACCTTCAACCAGACAAGGAATTTCGCCCCAGCGGTTTTCAGATTTATGGCGGACTGTGGGATTTGCAGTAGTAGAAGTTTTCCTGTCAACGTCCCTTAAGAATTTTTTGGGGTTGTTTGTACCTCTTCTTGACTCAATACGATACAGCCAAGGTTCGCCGGCTCTGGAGCTGGGCTTCACTTGATATTGATCTATAAAGTTTTCAACGGTATACAGCTCCTTATTGGTAAAGGATGGATTCCTAGTGATATTGGGATAGAGCGTATAACCATTACTGCGGGCAACCCACTCATAGAGAATACGAATGGAGTTACCGGAAAGTTGAGCAGGATGCTTGTTTATGTGCTTCAGCAGCCTAAGGAGAAGAGGATTGGTAGGATCGTAGAGGGGGAATTGGTATCCAGCTCTAATCTGGCCCATGGATATGACCAAGTGCTTCTCGTCTTGACCTTCTTGGCGGATGTGGTTTAGAAGAAGCTTCTCAGAACACATGGTAATGCCGGCGAGAGGAGAAATGCTAAGCGCTGGAATAACCTTATGATCTTTGGAGTAGTATTCCTCCCAGCCATCACCCCAAGAAGGCCTACCGCCAACATCAGAGGATTCCTCATCTTCAGAATCTTGGTCTTGAGAATGTGAAGACGACTCGGCGTCCTCATTATTAGACCCTTGTTGCTGGAGTTCTCTTTCTTGATCATAAGAAGAATCTGTGGAAGCCATTGGATGGACGGAAAAGATGAAGCTAGGTCGGAAAAAGGAAGTTGCAGAGGTGAAACTCCACCGGAGTAAGAAAAAGTGAATGAAAGTTAAATCTGAAGGGAAAATATCGAAGAGCAGTAGCCAAAAGGTGGTTTTACACCAAAAAGAAGTCGAAAAAGAGGCGGAAAGAGGATGTTCTTGGCTGAACTGCGACGGTTTGTGGTGGTTAGGGTTTTTTGGCTTAGGGTTTTCAGAGAAGAAGGGAAGCAGAGGAAGTTAGGAGGAAAATGAAGAAGAAGAGGAGGAAAGGAGATATTTATAGGTGGGGATCTCAACCGGTTAAACTGGTGTCAGGTCATAAAGTAAACCTAAGTTTTCGGCATGCAGCTACACGTGGAGAAAGTATTGTCAGAGGAAGTACGATGGCATTTTCGGCGGACAAGGGAATTTCATCTTCAGCGACCAGAGTCTTTTAAGATGAAAGAGGCAAAATGTAGGTGAAGAAAATGCCATACGCCAAATAATAAGAACTTGAGTAAAGGTTTGTGTTAAGAAGGGCAATCATAATTGAAGAAGTATAAGTGATAGCGGCTCCTCTCAGCGGTAATCACCTGCAACAGAAGAACGATGAAGACCTCTTCAGGATAGCGGTATACTCAAGAATCACATCAGCGGTAAAGCCTTGACAAAAGCTGAATATGTCAATTGAGCATTTAGTGTTGGGAAGAACGGTCGAATTGGCGCTGAGTTATTGAAGAAGTATAGCGGTAAGGCGGTGAGGAACAAGACAAATAGTGTCAGAACTAGTTTGTACTTATTAGCTGTATTCCACTACTTGTAAATGCCTATATAAGGCAGTGTACGCCCTCGTTGGAAGGGGTTGGAAAAGTGATTGCTAGGGTTTGGCTAGTAGAGAGGAAGCAAGTCCTAACTCTCTGTTATCCAAATTGTTGGTGAGATCTTGATATGCTGTAGAGAGAGAAATCCATAGCAAGATGAGATGCTTGGATTCAATCAATAATAATACATATTGGAGTGTTATGACTTATTCAACTGTTATGTGTTGCTTGTTATTTATTCTTGGTGTTGTCTCCTGTTCATGCTTGAGTGCTGATTTATATGTTGAAAGCTGTTTATTCTAAGTATGTGTGTTTTATCATGATTATGGTCTTAATTAGGGGTGTATTGGTAAAATCTTCACTATGGGGATTTTACCAACTACATTTTGGCGCTAGAAGAGGTCTGAACCTGTGATTTTCAAAAATTTTCTTCTTGATTTCATAAAACTTAAGCTATTTTTGTGTGGTTTTGAAGTTTTTAAGTGTTGGTTATGCTGTTGCGTTAGATAGAGGCTTAAGCGCTCCACTTATGGAAGTCATAAGTATGTTTATTATTGTTTACAAAGGCTGAACCTTAAAAGGCTTTGGTGGTTAAGAAATATAGAATGTTTTTAACAAGAGTGATGGCGTCTTAACAACACTTATGTTGCTGGTGGTTTTTAAACCATAAATTTCTGGTTGTAAGCATATTAGGTTGCTGTGTTATTTTGTGTGGTAATAGGATTTTCAAACATAAGGTTACGTTGCTGTGTATGAAGTTTTGAGTATGTTTATCGTTCTTAAGGAGGCTTAATCTTAATAAGTTCTTGTGTTAGGAATTATAGTGTTTTGAGTATGATTAATGATGTTTTAACAGCACTTATGTTGCTGGTGGTTTCTAACCATACATATGATTGTAAATTTACAAGTCTTCCATTTAGCAGCACTTAGGATGCTGTTGCTGTCAAATCTTTATAAAACTATGAGAAAACCTTTTTATGGTATGTTAGATGTCATTAGTATATCCTTAGATGTGTGGGAGCACGTAATATGGAGTTCTTGTTAAAATACTTGAAAACTCTTGTTTGCATGATAAGTTCATATACGTCATTAGAAATCTAGGATGAGGGTGGATTGTTATGTCAAACATGATTCTTAGCAGATTTATTTTAGTTAGATGTCATAGCGTCATTTTGAATTAAAAGTGTAATGAAAAGTTATTAACGGAATCTTCATGCCGTACAGATTTTGATCTTTGTTATGAGTATGGTTATTAAACTTTGGTGTTTTTAGGGTTTCAATGAGTTTTCAAAATTTAGGGTTTCTTCCAACTGCCGACAAGACTAGGTCATGCTCTGCAAATGTTGTTGCTGCTGTTCTGCACTATTTTGTTTGTTTCCTACTTTGTCAGAAACTGTTCAACCGCCTCCACTAACGAATTTGGCATTTGCTAACAGTCAAGCTAGCTTAATACTGTCAGGAAGTGCTTTTGTTGTTTTCTACACAGGATACTAAAATGGCGACTAAGCGGAAAGGAGGTACAGCGTCAACAAGTAAAGCTTCGAAATCTCCCACACCCGCTGAGTTTGTTCCCCTTCCTAATCGACACAACTTGAGAAGTTCAGCGTACCACCGCTAGGTTTTGCACATGATTTCTTCTTGAGTGGCAATGCAAATCAGCGGTCAACAACACCACAGCAGGTGATTCATCAACAGCAGTCAACAATACCACAGACAGTAAGTCAGCAACAACAGCCAATGGCGCCGACACCAGAACAACAGGCAGCAACAATGCAGTCAGCAGTACCTTCACAGCAAACAGCAGTAACACAGTCAGCGGTACCTCAACAGCAGACAGAGGCTTTGGGTCCTATTTCGATACAAGATATAACACATTTGGATGGAATACCAGAAGGGGATGAGGAAGAAGAGGTCCTAGCACAAGTTAAAGGAAAAGCAGTGGATGACGGCACCATCAAAGAAACAGCGATTCCCAGCGACACGTCTCATGCAGTAGAAGGATTATCAAGGGTAGTAGGCGGTAACCTCAACACTGGCGGACTACCATCGATACCAGCCGGCAACACTTCCAAAGAGATAGGAGGTAGCAGCAGAATGGTGGCAGCTGTTGGAACATCAAGAGCGGCGCCGATAACAGTGTCAAAAGGAAAAGCAGGATCCACCAGCAACACTGAAGAATTGCTAAAAAAGTTCTTTGAACAAAGCACCATAAATCAAGCTCAGATGCAGTTGCAGATGCAAAGGCAGATGGATATTATTCTTCAGAGTAACTTGCAATTGGCACAGCAGCATAAGCAATTAATGGAGAGTCGTAGCAAAAGCAAAAGTCGCTCAACTCATACAGTACATAAAACTCAGAAGAGCAGATCTGTAAGACCAGAAGTGGCGGCATCTACAGTGAAAAAAGAAGGAAGTAAGAGGACAGGGAAATCTAATCACGGTGAGGAAAGTTACGCTGACTCGGGTAAACTAGATGACTATCAAGAATATGTTGCAAAGAGGTTGCGCCGTATGGAAAGGAAGATAGAAGAAGTTACAGGTCAGCCAAAAGACGATAAGTTGAAGAAGGCAATTTCAGAAGCAAAGAAGACGCCATTTGTAGATGAAATCATATACGGATATGTATCCAAGAGATTTAGTATGCCAACTTTCACATCAATCTTCGACGGTACAGGGGATCCTACATTGCACTTGCAGAGCTACATAAGAGATTTAACAGCTTGGACTGGCTCAGATCCAATTATGTGCATGTCATTTGCCGCTGCGCTTAAAGATGAAGCTTTGGCTTGGTTTGGAGGCCTGAAAGAGAAGTCAATTGCGAAATACTCACAGTTAGAAGAGAAGTTTATTGCAAACTATATACAAAACAAGAGAGTGCGGCCTGGGGCAGAGAAATTGTTCAACAACAGGAAAAGACCGTCGGAAACCTGTAGAAGTTACATCATGAGGTGGAGGAAATTGTGCGGTGAAGTAGGTTCAGCAGTATCTGACAAAGAAAAGATGAGAGCATTTACCAGCGGCATGGAGACAACGGATCAGATGTTCCAGTCTTTATATTGGACTCCAGTGGCGGATATAGGAGAATTAAGGGCAAGACAGAATGAATGGTTAGTGTATGAAGAAATGCGAGAAGAAGAAGAACGCCAGAGGAAAGAAAGTACAAAGCACGCCCATTCTATCAACAATTTGTCGCCGGAAGAGCAAGAAGAAGCAAGAAAGGAATGGATTAGAATGGAACACAAAAAATTGGAAGCAGAGGCAGCTAAGACATCAGCGGCAGTCGTCCCATATCAGCAGCCACAAGAAAGACAGCAGCATCAACAGAATGGCAGCCAACAGTGGAATCAAGGGAAAAGAGACACTTATGCGGGAAGAGATGATCAAGACAATAGAGGCAGATACGCCAACAACGATAGAAGAAATTACGGCGACAACAGAGGAGGATACGACAATAGGCGACAGGGGAATGGTGATAGGAGATTCAACAATGATAATAGAAGATTTGGCGACAGAAAGCCAGGATACCCAGATTTCCAAGACGTCACGCTACCAAAGCTACGTGTCACATACACTGATGCATTTGGGCAGATAGAAAGCTCAGCATCAAGGAATGAAATCCGCTATCCTTTTAACAGAGGCAACCCGGCGAACCCTATTTCCAATACCAGTCAATATTGCCAGTATCACCAGTTCCATGGTCATTCAACTGAAAACTGCACAGGAGTTCAGCGAGAGGTTCACAGATTCATTCGTATGGGAAGATTTCAAGATTTCTTAGAGTTACCGCCAGCGCCACCATTGGAGGTTCAGCAAGTTCAACCGGTACAGCCAAAGCCTGAAGTATTTGAAGTAGAAGTTCAGCGTGATTTGAAAGAGTTGAATTGTTTCTCAATTGTGCATTCGACAATCAGTAGAGATGAATTCCATAATAATGTAATGTCAAGAATTCACAAGAGGGATAGCAGTGGCAAAGAGATCTTTAGTGTTGCCGTCAAGAGCAGTCCACTGCTAGAATGGATGAAAAAGCCGGTCAGTTTTTCAGCGGTAGAGCTATCACCAGAGGCAAGAAGCCATCTGAATCCATTGGTCCTTACTATTCAGATAGGAAAATTCAAAGTTCCAAGAGTGTTGGTAGACCCAGGGAGCTCTGTTGATATTCTCTTCAACTCAGCGTACCAGGCTATGGACTCTAAAGAAGAGCCAGTAGAGGCATTAGTTCCTTCGTCGTACAGTATTTATGGATTTAATGGGATAGCATCCAAACCCAAAGGAAAAGTGAAGATGAAGGTTGTTACGACCAAAACGTTGATCATGGATACTACTTTCTGTGTTGTGGAGGTAGACTCGCCGTATGCAGCAATCCTTGGCAGACCATGGTTGCACAGTATCAAGGGAGTACCTTCGACTTATCATCAGCGGTTGCGATTTCCAACTCCAGAAGGGGTGGCTGAGTATATTGGTGATTCTTCTATAGCAAAGGCATGCAATGAAGTAGACGTAAAGATGCGTGAAACTCGAAAGCTTATGTTGAATGAAAAAAGGAAGCAGGCCAAAGAAGCAACCAAGACTAAAGAAATAGCTGAACTAGCCGCTGACCCAAAAAAATATATTCTTTCTGTAAAGAAAGGTGATTCAGCGGAAGGTCCTTCATCGGCGCCTTTATAGCAATTAAAGGAACCTTCTCCTATGGGTGAGCCAGATTTGCACTTCACAGCGGTAGAACCTACAAGAGAGATCAACATAGGTGAAGAAGATGCTCCTAAGATAGTAAAAGTTGGTACTTTATTAAATGAAGAAGAATCTCGGCAACTAGAGGCTTTGCTAAGAGAGTATGTGGATGTCTTTGCTTGGGGCATGAATGAGATGCCAGGTATTGATCCAGAAACTGCATGCCACAGGTTGGATATAGACCCAAGGATTAGGCCATTCAAACAGCGTCCAAGGAAGTTGGCACCAGCGTACAAGGAAGCAGTAGAGGCTGAGATTGATAAGATGAAAGCGTCAGGAATCATTAGACCAGTTCAATATCCAGAATGGATAGCTAATATGGTGGTGGTTCCTAAGAAGAATAAAGGGGTAAGAATTTGTATTGATTTCAGCGACTTGAATAGGGCATGTCCCAAAAATAGCTTTCCATTACCAAGCATAGATCAGACCGTTGATGCTACCTCTGGGCATGAGTTGCTGTCTTTTATGGATGGTTATTCTGGGTACAACCAGATACCGCTGGCTGAAGAAGATCAGCGTCATACAGCTTTTTTCTCTACCAAGGGTTTATTTTGCTACACAAGAATGCCGTTTGGTCTCAAGAATGCTGGCGCCACATACCAAAAGATGGCTCAAGATATGTTTGAGAAGTGGATAGGCAAAACTATGGAGGTATACGTGGATGACATGTTGGTCAAGAGCAAGAAAAAGAAGGATCATGTACAAGACTTGAAAGAAATTTTTGATCACATGAGAATAACTAAGTTAAAAATCAATCCAGCAAAGTGTGTATTCGGCGTCACATCCGGAAAGTTTTTGGGTTATGTTGTTACAAAGAAAGGAGTAGAGGCAGACCAGGCCAAAGTCAAAGCTGTTTTGGAAATGCCCTCGCCGGTAACTCTGAAGGATGTTATGCGCTTAAATGGTGTACTGGCATCTCTTAACAGATTCATATCTCGATTTTCTGACAAGTGCAAATTATTTTTCCAAATGCTGAAGAAAGGAGAAAAGTTCAACTGGACAAAAGACCATGAGGAGGCTTTCCAGGGAATAAAGAAGTACTTAGCTACTTTGCCAGCTATTCAGCCGCCGGAGCACGGAGAAGAACTGAGGGTCTACTTGGCGGCCACATCATCAGCGGTCAGTGCAGTCTTAGTGCGGACAAAAGGAGGAGAGACACCAATATATTATATTAGTCGAACTCTACAGCCCGCTGAGAAGAATTATACTAAAATAGAGCAGCTAATACTAGCTCTGGTTTTCGCCACTAGCAGACTTCGCCCATATTTTCATGCTCATCCCATAACGGTGCTTACCAAAACTCCTATTGAAGCTATCCTTCATAGTTCTCAAAGAGCGGGGCGTATTGCAAAATGGAATGCTCAGATAGATCAGTTTGGCGTCAAATACGAAATAAGGACAGCTCAAAGGTCACAGGTTATTGCTGATTTCCTGGCGGACTTTCCCATTGAAGAAGAAGAAGAAGAAACTGAAGATATTCCATTTATGGAGAAGGAAGATCCAGACGAAGGAGTCCCAGACTTACTGAAAAGAGATCCAAATCAGTGGGAAGTATATGTTGATGGCTCAGCTAATAAAGAAGGCAAAGGAATTGGCATAGTCTTTATCTCACCAAAAGGTTCGAGGATAGTCCACTCATTCAGATTAGAATTCCCAGCCACAAACAATGAGGCAGAATATGAAGCGGTGATACACGCCATGAGGCTCATAATCGAAATGGACATCAGCAACATTCGTTTGACTAGTGATTCTCAGCTTGTCATTCGACAGATCTTAGGCAGATATGAAGCACATGATAGCTCGCTGAAGCAATATTTACAATTGGCAAGAGAATACGCTAACAAGATTACTGGCCTTGAATTTAGACACATATGCAGAAATGACAACAGACATGCGGATGCACTAGCATTTATTTCTTCAATGCTGGCGGATCCAGAGGTGCCAGCAATAGCTATTGAAAGATTGAAGATGTCATCAATAGAAGGGAGAAGGCAGCAGGAGGTCCTGGCGGTAGATATTGAAGAGTCAGCGGAAACAGATTGGAGAGTTCCTATCAGATACTACTTGGAGCATCTCACCACTCCTGGAAACAAACTTTTAGCACACAAGGTTATCAGCAGGTCAAGAAATTATGAGTTAAGAGATGGCGTCCTATATAGAAGATCATTTGCTGGGCCACTATTGCGATGCGTATCAAGAGATGAAGGAAAGAAGTTGTTAAAGGAAATTCACGAAGGAGACTGTGGAAATCACAGCGGACAAAGAGCGCTGGCTCTAAAGGTAAAGATGCAAGGGTATTATTGGCCTTGGATGAATGGTGATTCTGCTGAATATGCTAAGCGGTGCAGGAATTGCCAGCTATATGCAAATAAAATAAAAGCGCCAGCAGTATCGTTAAATTCAGTATTAAGTCCTTGGCCCTTTGCCAAGTGGGGGATTGACATCATTGGACCGCTGACACCGGGGTCGGGACAGCGTAAATATATTATCGTGGCAACAGATTATTTTACAAAATGGTGTGAAGCTAAGGCGCTCAGACAAAGAACCGGAAAAGAAGTATTCACATTCATATGGGAAAATATATTCTGTCGTTTTGGTGTCCCAGCGGAAATTTGCACTGACAATGGGAAAGAATTGGTTGGCGAAAACATTGAAAACCTGTTGGCAACATATGGCGTTAAACTGGGAAAATCCACTCCTATCTATCCTCAAAGCAACGGGCAGGCGGAAGCCACCAACAAAACAATAGGAATGGGGCTAAAAAGGCGACTTGAGGGGCACAAGAAAGCATGGTGCGAGCATCTCCACAACGTCTTATGGTCTTACAGAACTACAATTAGAGAAGCAACTGGGGCATCTCCTTTCCTACTCACATTTGGTGCTGAGGCAGTGCTTCCATCAGAAGTTATGTTGCCAACAACAAAACACGAAGCTTGGGAGAAGAATCTCAACACAGACTTAATCTTGGCAAAACTAGATGACTTGGAAGAACAGCGGCTTATTGCTTTGACTCATATGGAGAATTACCACCGTCGTCTAGCCAGGGAATATAACAAGCGTGTAGTGAAAAGAGACTATCAACCTGGCGACCTTGTGTTAAGAGAGATACCGCCGTATCAGAAGAAGAAAGGATGTAAGAAGCTGGAGCCTAACTGGGAAGGTCCATATGTTGTCAAGCGTGTGGCAGGTAGTGGAGCTTATGTGCTAGTTGATGAGCATGGAAAAGAGCTTGAGCATCCATGGAATGCCAGGTTTATCAAGAGATTCTATCCATAAGAATGTGTAAAAATCCGAAGTCTTGGGCGGGCATAATACCCAAGAAATCTTATTTTTGTAATCTGCAGTAAATAAGATCCGGGGATGTAGGTTTGCTTTATGCGCTGAACCCCGTTAACAAATTATTGTCATTACTTTTCACATACGGCGTCAAATACGCTGAGGCAAATTTGCCAAATAAAATTCTACAAGGCTTACATAGCCATACGCTGAGGCAAATTTGCCAAATAAAATTCTACAAGGCTTACATAGCCATACGCTGAGGCAAATTTGCCA